>JAXCHO010000696.1:0-50621 GCA_036630365.1 Acanthiza pusilla
TGATTTTCACCCAAAATTTGAAGTTTCCCGCCAAAAATGTGGGATTTCCCGCCAAAAATTTGGGATTTCCTGCCCAAAATTTGAGGTTTCCCGCCCAAAATTTGGGGTCCCCCTCACCTTTTCCTCTCCGCAGACCCCGGGGGGGCACAGGAACCGCTGTGGGCGTGGCCAAAATGGGCGTGGCCAGAAAGGGGCGTGGTCAGAAAAAGAACGGTCGGGATTGGGCGTGGCCAGAGCAGCCCCGCCTTCGAGTGGAGGGAATTTGGGGAGGGAGGAACCCCAAATTTGGGGAAATTTTGGGGTTTTGGGGAGAATTTGGGGATCCAAATCTTTGGGCTGAATTTTGGGATTTTTTGGCCATTTTTTGGCCATTTTTCGCTATTTTTTCGCTATTTTTTCAGATTTTTTTTGGATTTTTTGGGGGATTTTGGTTAATTTGGGGAGGGGTCTCACCTGGGCACCCCCCCGGTCCCGGGGATCCTCTCCCGGGGGGATTTTGGGCTGAATTTTGGGATTTTTTTGCCATTTTTTGGTATTTTTCGCTATTTTTTCAGAATTTTTTCGGAATTTTTTGGCGATTTTTTTTGGATTTTGGTGAATTTGGGGAGGGGTCTCACCTGGACACCCCCCCGGTCCCGGGAATCCTCTCCGGGGGGGATTTTGGGCTGAATTTTGGGATTTTTTTGCCATTTTTTGGTATTTTTCGCTATTTTTTCAGAATTTTTTCGGAATTTTTTGGCGATTTTTTTTTGATTTTGGTGAATTTGGGGAGGGGTCTCACCTGGGCACCCCCCCGGTCCGGGGGTCTCTCCATGAGGAGAATTTGGGCTGAATTTTGGAATTTTTTTGGCCATTTTTTGGTATTTTTATGCCATTTTTTCGGAATTATTTTGGAATTTTTGGGGATTTTTTTTGGGATTTGGGATAATTTGGGGAGGGGTCTCACCTGGGCATCCCCCCGGTCCCGGGGGTCTCTCCATGAGGAGAATTTGGGCTAAATTTTGGGATTTTTGTGCCATTTTTTTATATTTTTTCACTATTTTCTCCAATTTTTTCGGATTTTTTTCGGATTTTTTTGGAGGGTTTGATTTAATTTGGGGAGGGGTCTCACCTGGGCACCCCCCCGGTCCCGGGGGTCTCTCCGTGAGGAGAATTTGGGTTGAATTTTGGGATTTTTTGGCCATTTTTGGGCCATTTTTCGCTATTTTTTCACTATTTTTTTCAGATTTTTTTTTTTTTTTTTTTATTTTTTGGGGGGGATTTTGGTTAATTTGGGGAGGGGTCTCACCTGGGCACCCCTCCAGTCCCGGGGGTCCTTTCCCGGGGGGGATTTTGGGCTGAATTTTGGAATTTTTGGTGCAATTTTGGGGTAACTTTTCATATTTTTGAGCTGTTTTTTCGGAATTTTTTGGGATTTTTTTGGGATTTTTTTTGGGATTTCGGTGAATTTGGGGAGGGGTCTCACCTGGGCACCCCCCCGGCCCCGGGGGTCCTCTCCCGGGGGGGGGACAGTGGCACTCGAAGCTCCCGGGGGTGTTGAGGCACAGGGCGCCCCCCCGCAGCGCCCCTCCCCCACCTCGGCACACTCGTCCACGTCTGGGGGGGGGAGGGGCGAGGGTCAGGGGGGCGGAAATGGGGGGAGACCCCTCCCCAAATTGGGGAGAGACCCCCCCGGAGTGGGGAGAAAGGAGAGAAAAAACTGGGGGAAAATTGGGGAAAAATTGGGGAAAAATTGGGGAAAAATTGGAGAAAATTTGACCAAAAATTGGGGAAAAATTGGGCCAAAATTAAAACAAAATTGGGGAAAAATTGGACGAAAATTGGGGGAAAATTGGGGAAAATTTGGCCAAAAATTGGGGAAAATTTGACCAAAAATTGAGGGAAAATTGGGGAAAATTGGGGAAAATTTGACCAAGAAATTGGAGAAAAATTGGCCAAAAAATGGGGAAAATTTGACCAAAAATTGGGGGGAAATTGGGGAAAATTTGGCCAAAAATTGGGGAAAATTGGGGGAAAATTGGGGAAAATTTGGCCAAAAAATTGGGGGAAAATTGGGCCAAAATTAAAAAAAAATTGGGGAAAAATTGGGGAAAAGTTGGAGGAAAATTGGTGAAAAAATGGGAAAAATTGGGGAAAATTGGACCGAAAATTAAGGGAAAATTGGGGAAAATTGGGGAAAATTGGGGGGAAATTGTCGAAAAATTGGGGGAAATTGGGGGAAAATTGTCCAAAAATTGTCAAAAAATTGTCAAAAATTGGCCAAAAATTGGGGTAAAAATTGGGTAAAAATTAGGGGAAAATTTCCCAAAAATTGGGAAAAATTGCCCAAAAATTGGGGGAAAAATTGGAGAAAATTGCGAAAAAATTGGGGAAATATTCCCCAAAAATTGCCCAAAAATGGGGAATAATCCCCCTAAAAAATGGGACAATTTTGCTCAAAAATTGGGGAAAAAAACCCTAAGAAATGGGGGGAGACCCCTCCCCAAATTGGGGAGAGACCCCCCGGAGTGGGGAGAAATTAAAAAAAAATTGGGGGGAAAAATTGGGGAAAAATTGGGGAAAATTGGGGAAAATTGGGGAAAATTTTTTTTTTAAAAATTGGGGAAAATTGACCAAAAATTGCCCCAAAACTGGGGGGAAATTGCCCAAAAATTGGGGAAAATTTGGGGGAAAATTGGGGAAAAGTTGCCCAAAAATTGGGGGAAAATTGCCCAAAAATTGGGGAAAAATTGCCCAAAAATTGGGTAAAAATTGGGGAAAAGTTGCCCAAAAATTGGAGGAAAATCTCCCAAAAACTGGGGAAAAATTGCCCCAAAAATTGGGGGAAAATCTCCCAAAAATTGGGGGAAAAATTGGAGAAAATTGCCAAAAATTGGGGAAATATTCCCCAAAAATTGCCCAAAAATGGGGAATAATCCCCCTAAAAAATGGGACAATTTTGCTCAAAAATTGGGGAAAAAAACCCTAAGAAATGGGGGGAGACCCCTCCCCAAATTGGGGAGAGACCCCCCCGGAGTGGGGAGAAATTAAAAAAAATTGGGGGAAAAAATTGGGGAAAAATTGGGGAAAATTTGAGCAAAAAAATGGGGAAAATTGGGTAATTTTTTTTTTTTTTAAATTGGGGAAAATTGACCAAAAATTGCCCCAAAACTGGGGGGAAACTGCCCAAAAATTGGGGAAAAGTTGGGTAAAAATTGGGGAAAAGTTGCCCAAAAATTGGGGGAAAATTGTCCAAAAATTGTCCAAAAATTGTCCAAAAATTGTCCAAAAATTGGGGGAAAATTGGCCAAAAATTGGGGAAAAGTTGCCCGAAAATTGGGGGAAAATTGGCCAAAAACTGGGTAAAAATTGGGTTAAAATTAGGGGAAAATTTCCCAAAAAGTGGGGAAAATTGCCCAAAAATTGGAGAAAAATTGGGGGAAAATTGTCAAAAAACTGAGGAAAAGTTGCGCAAAAATTGGGGAAAATTCCCAAAAAAATTCCCAAACATTGAGGAAAAGTTCCCCAAAATGGGGAAAAAGGCCCCAAAAAAAGGGGGAAAAATTCCCCAAAAAAATTGCCCAAAAATTGGGGGAAAAAATCCCCGAAAAATTAGGGAAAATTGACTGAAAATTGCCCAAAAATTGGGAAAAAAATCCCGAAAAATTGGGGGAAAATTAAAAAAAAAAAAAGGGGGGGAAATTGGCCAAAAAATGGGGAAAAATTGCCCTAGAAATTCCCCCAAAAATTGGGGAAAATTGCCAAAAAAATCGGGAAAAATCTCCCAAAAAATGGGGAAAAATTGGGGAAAAATAGGCCAAAAATTGGGGGGAAATTGCGCAAAAATTGAGAGGAAAATCGCACAGAAATTGGGGAAAAATTCCCCAAAAAAATCCCCAAAAATTGGGGGGAAATCCCCTAAAAATGGGGAAAATTGCCCAAAAACTGGGGGAAAATTGGGGGGAAATTCCCCAAAAATTGGGGAAAATTCCCCGAAAAATTGGGGAAAATTCCCCAAAATTGGGGAAAATTGGGGGAAAATTCCCCCAAAATTGGGGAAAAATTCCCAAAAATTGGGGAAAAAATGCCCAAAAATTGGGGAAAATTCCCCGAAAAATTGGGGAAAATTCCCAAAATTGGGGGAAAATTGGGGGAAAATTCCCCCCCAAAATTGGGGGAAAATTGCCCAAAAAATTGTGGAAAAATCACCTAAAAATTGGAGAAAATTACTGAAAATTTGGGGAAAAAATTCCCTACAAAAGGGGGGAGACCCCTCCCCAAATTGGGGAGAGACCCCCCGGAAATGGGGGAGACCCCAAAACATGGGGGGGACCCAAAAAATTGGGGACTGGGAAGATTTTGGGGTCCCTGGGGAGGATTTTGGGGGAATTTTGGGGGTTTTGGGTGGAAATTTTTGGGAAATTTTTGGGAAATTTTGGGAATTTTGGGTCTGGGGTCTCCTCACCCTCACACTGAAATTTGGGGGTCCCGGGGAGGAATTTTGGGGAAATTTTGGGGTCCCTGGGAAGGAATTTTGGTGTTTCTGGGTGAAATTTTTGGGATTTTTGTGGAAATTTTTGGGAATTTCGCAGAAATTTGGGGAGATTTTTGGGAATTTTGGGTCTGGGGTCTCCTCACCTTCACACTGAAATTTGGGGGTCCCGGGGAGGAATTTTGGGGTTTCCCAGACAGAATTTTGGGGTTTTGTATGAAAATTTCACAAAAATTCTTGACAATTTCATGGAAATTTTTAGGAATTTCGCCAAAATTTTTGGGAATTTCATGGAATTTGGGGGAAATTTTGGGAATTTTGGGTCTGGGGTCTCCTCACCTTCGCACCGCAGCCCGGGGGTCTCTGTCCCATTTTGGGGGGGGAATTTTGGGGTCTCTGGGGGAAATTTTGGGGTCCCTGGTGAGGAATTTTGGTGTTTCTGGGTGGAAATTTTTGGGAATTTTGCAGAAATTTTTGGGAAATTTTGGGGAATTTTGGGGAAATTTTGGGTCTGGGGTCTCTTCACCTTCGCACTGCAATTGGGGGGTCCTGGGGGTCTCTCCCCAATTAGGGGAGGGGGTCCTGGAGAGGAATTTTGGTGTTTCTGGGTGGAAATTCTTGGGAATTTCACAGAAATTTTTGAGAATTTTGCGGAAATTTTTGGGGAAATTTTGGGGAATTTTGGGTCTGGGGTCTCCTCACCTTCACACTGTAATTTGGGGGTCCTGGGGGGTCTCTCCCCAATTCCTGGAGAGGAATTTTGGTGTTTCTGGGTGGAAATTTTTGGGAATTTTGCAGAAATTTTGGGGAATTTTGGGAAATTTTGGGGAAATTTTTGGGAATTTCAGTGAATTTTGGGGAAATTTTTGGGGAAATTTTTTGGAATTTTGGGTCTGGGGTCTCCTCACCTTCGCACTGCACTCCGGGGGTCTCTGACCCATTTTGGGGGGGGAATTTTGGGGGTCCCTGGGGGAAATTTTGGGGTCCCTGGCGAGGAATTTTGGTGTTTCTGAGTGGAAATTTTTGGGAATTTTGCAGAAATTTTTGGGGAATTTTGGGGAAATTTTGGGGGAAATTTTTTGGGAATTTTGGGTCTGGGGTCTCCTCACCTTCACACTGAAATTTGGGGGTCCTGGGGGGTCTCTCCCCAATTAGGGGAGGGGGTCCTGGAGAGGAATTTTGGTGTTTCTGGGTGGAAATTCTTGGGAATTTCGCAGAAATTTTTGGAAATTTGGGGGAATTTTGGGGAAATTTTGGGGAAATTTTTGGGGAAATTTTTGGAAATTTTGGGTCTGGGGTCTCCTCACCCTCACACTGAAATTTGGGGGTCCCGGGGAGGAATTTTGGGGAAATTTTGGGGTCCCTGGGAAGGAATTTTGGTGTTTCTGGGTGAAATTTTTGGGGAATTCTGTGGAATTTTTGGGGAATTTCGCAGATTTTTTTTTGAAATTTTGGGGAAATTTTTGGGAATTTTGGGTCTGGGGTCTCCTCACCTTCGCACTGCAGTCCGGGGGTCCCTGACCCATTTTTGGGGGTCCCTGGGGGGAATTTTGGGGTCCCTGAGGGCAATTTTGGGGGAATTTTGGTGTTTCTGGGTGGAAATTTTTGGGAATTTTGCGGAAATTTTTCGGGAATTTCACAGAAATTTTTGAGAATTTCGCAGAAATTTTTGGGGAAATTTTTGGGAATTTTGGGTCTGGGTCTCCTCACCCTCACACTGAAATTTGGGGGTCCCGGGGAGGAATTTTGGGGAAATTTTGGGGTCCCTGGGAAGGAATTTTGGTGTTTTGGGGTGAAAATTTTTGGGAATTTTCCAGAAATTTTTGGGAATTTTGGGAAATATTTGGGAAATTTTATGGAATTTTTGGGGAATTTTGGGTCTGGGGTCTCCTCACCTTCGCACCGCAGCCCGGGGTCTCTGTCCCATTTTGGGGAGGGAATTTTGGGGTCCCTGGGGGAAATTTTGGGGTCCCTGGCGAGGAATTTTGGTGTTTCTGGGTGGAAATTTTGGGGAATTTTGCAGAAATTTTTGGGGAATTTTGGGGAAATTTTGGGGGAAATTTTTGGGAATTTTGGGTCTGGGGTCTCCTCACCCTCACACTGAAATTTGGGGGTCCTGGGGGGTCTCTCCCCAATTAGGGGAGGGGGTCCTGGAGAGGAATTTTGGTGTTCTGGGTGGAAATTCTTGGGAATTTCGCAGAAATTTTTGGAAATTTTGGGGAATTTTGGGGAAATTTTGGGGAAATTTTTGGGAATTTTGGGTCTGGGGTCTCCTCACCTTCGCACTGCAGTCCGGGGGTCCCTGACCCATTTTTGGGGGTCCCTGGGGGGAATTTTGGGGTCCCTGAGGGCAATTTTGGGGAATTTTGGTGTTTCTGGGCGGAAATTTTTGGGAATTTCGTGGAAATTTTTGGGGAAATTTTTGGGGAATTTTGGGTCTGGGGTCTCCTCACCCTCACACCACAGTTTGGGGGTCCCTGTCTCATTTTTGGGGTCCCTGAGGGGAATTTTGGGGTTTCTGGGGGCAATTTTTATGGAATTTCATGGAATTTTTTTAGAATTTTGTGGAAATTCTGGGGAATTTTGGGGAAATTTTGGGGAATTTTGGGGAAATTTTTGGGGAAATTTTTGGGAATTTTGGGTCTGGGGTCTCCTCACCCTCACACTGAAATTTGGGGGTCCTGGGGGGTCTCTCCCCAATTCCTGGAGAGGAATTTTGGTGTTTCTGGGTGGAAATTTTGGGGAATTTTGCAGAAATTTTGGGAATTTTGGGAAATTTTGGGGAAATTTTTGGGAATTTTGGGGAATTTTGGGGAAATTTTGGGGGGAATTTTGGGAATTTTGGGTCTGGGGTCTCCTCACCTTCGCACCGCAGTCCGGGGTCCCTGTCCCATTTTTGGGGGTCCCTGGGGGGAATTTTGGGGTCCCTGAGGGCAATTTTGGGGGAATTTTGGTGTTTCTGGGCGGAAATTTTTGGGAATTTCGCGGAAATTTTTGGGGAAATTTTTGGGAATTTTGGGTCTGGGGTCTCCTCACCCTCACACTGAAATTTGGGGGTCCCGGGGAGGAATTTTGGGGTTTCCCAGACAGAATTTTGGGGTTTTGTATGAAAATTTCACGAAAATTTTTGACAATTTGGCGGAAATTTTTAGGAATTTCACCAAAATTTTGGGGAATTTTGGGGAAATTTTTGGGAAATTTTTGGGGAAATTTTTGGGAATTTTGGGTCTGGGGTCTCCTCACCTTCGCACCGCAGCCCGGGGGTCTCTGTCCCATTTTGGGGAGGGAATTTTGGGGTCCGTGGGGGAAATTTTGGGGTCCCTGGCGAGGAATTTTGGTGTTTCTGGTGGAAATTTTTGGGAATTTTGCAGAAATTTTGGGGAAATTTTGGGGAATTTTGGGGAAATTTTGGGTCTGGGGTCTCCTCACCCTCACACTGAAATTTGGGGGTCCCGGGGAGGAATTTTGGGGTTTCCCAGACAGAATTTTTGGGGAATTTTTTGTGTTTCTGGGCAGAAATTTTGGGGAATTTCGCAGAAATTTTGGGGGAATTTTGGGGAAATTTTCGGGAAATTTTTGGGAAATTTTTGGGAAATTTTTGGGAATTTTGGGTCTGGGGTCTCCTCACCTTCGCACCGCAGTCCGGGGGTCCCTGACCCATTTTTGGGGGTCCCTGGGGGGAATTTTGGGGTCCCTGAGGGCAATTTTGGGGGAATTTTGGTGTTTCTGGGCGGAAATTTTTGGGAATTTTGCAGAAATTTTGGGGAATTTTTTGGAATTTCTTGGAAATTTTGGGGAAATTTTGGGGAATTTTGGGTCTGGGGTCTCCTCACCCTCACACTGAAATTTGGGGGTCCCGGGGAGGAATTTTGGGGTCCCTGAGGGGAATTTTGGGGGAATTTTTTGTGTTTCTGGCAGAAATTTTGAGGAATTCCACTGAAAATTTTGGGAATTTTTGGGAATTTCATGGAAATTTTGGGGAAATTTTTGGGAATTTTGGGTCTGGGGTCTCCTCACCTTCGCACTGCAGTCCGGGGGTCCCTGTCCCATTTTGGGGGGGGGTCCCTGAGGGGAATTTTGGGGTTTCTGGGGGCAATTTTTATGGAATTTCATGGAATTTTTTTTAGAATTTCGTGGAAATTTTGGGGAATTTTGGGGAAATTTTGGGGGAAATTTTGGGAATTTTGGGTCTGGGTCTCCTCACCCTCCCACTGAAATTTGGGGGTCCCGGGGAGGAATTTTGGGGTTTCCCAGACAGAATTTTGGGGTTTTGTATGAAAATTTCACGAAAATTTTTGACAATTTCGCGGAAATTTTTAGGAATTTCGCCAAGATTTTGGGGAATTTTGGGGAAATTTTTGGGAAATTTTTGGGGAAATTTTTGGGAATTTTGGGTCTGGGGTCTCCTCACCTTTGCACCGCAGTCCGGGGGTCCCTGTCCCATTTTGGGGGGGGAATTTTGGGGTCTCTGGGGGAAATTTTGGGGTCCCTGGCGAGGAATTTTGGTGTTTCTGGGTGGAAATTTTGGGGAATTTTGCAGAAATTTTTGGGAAATTTTGGGGAATTTTGGGGAAATTTTGGGTCTGGGGTCTCTTCACCTTCGCACTGAAATTGGGGGGTCCTGGGGGGTCTCTCCCCAATTAGGGGAGGGGGTCCTGGCGAGGAATTTTGGTGTTTCTGGGTGGAAATTTTTGGGAATTTCGCAGAAATTTTTGGAAATTTTGGGGAATTTTGGGGAAATTTTGGGGAAATTTTTGGGAATTTTGGGTCTGGGGTCTCCTCACCTTCGCACTGCAGTCCGGGGGTCCCTGTCCCATTTTTGGGGGTCCCTGGGGGGAATTTTGGGGTCCCTGAGGGCAATTTTGGGGGAATTTTGGTGTTTCTGGGTGGAAATTTTTGGGAATTTTGCAGAAATTTTGGGGAATTTTTTGGAATTTCTTGGAAATTTTGGGGAAATTTTGGGGAATTTTGGGTCTGGGGTCTCCTCACCCTCACACTGAAATTTGGGGGTCCCGGGGAGGAATTTTGGGGTCCCTGAGGGGAATTTTGGGGGAATTTTTTGTGTTTCTGGGCAGAAATTTTGAGGAATTCCACTGAAAATTTTGGGAATTTTTGGGAATTTCATGGAAATTTTGGGGAAATTTTTGGGAATTTTGGGTCTGGGGTCTCCTCACCTTCGCACTGCAGTCCGGGGGTCCCTGTCCCATTTTTGGGGGGGGGTCCCTGAGGGGAATTTTGGGGTTTCTGGGGGCAATTTTTATGGAATTTCATGGAATTTTTTTTAGAATTTCGTGGAAATTTTGGGGAATTTTGGGGAAATTTTTGGGGAAATTTTGGGAATTTTGGGTCTGGGGTCTCCTCACCCTCACACTGAAATTTGGGGGTCCCGGGGAGGAATTTTGGGGTTTCCCAGACAGAATTTTGGGGTTTTGTATGAAAATTTCACGAAAATTTTTTACAATTTCACGGAAATTTTTTAAAATTTCGCCAAAATTTTGGGGAATTTTTGGGAAATTTTGGGGAAATTTTTGGGAATTTTGGGTCTGGGGTCTCCTCACCTTCGCACTGCAGCCCGGGGGTCCCGGTGCCGTTCTGGGGAGGGGTCACCTGGCGGTAACCATGGTAACAGACGCAGCGGAAGGAGCCCCAGGTGTTCTCACAGCTCTGCAGGGGGGGGCAGGGCTGCCCCTCCCCCACACACTCATTGACGTCTGAATTTGGGGAGGGGGAGGGGCGGTGAGGACCCCTCCCCAAATTGTGACACCCCCAGGACCCATCCCAGTTCATCCCAGTTCATCCCAGTTCATCCCAGTTTGTCCCAGTTTGATTGAATCCATCCCAGTGCTTCCCAGTGCTCCCAGTTTGGCTCAGTGCCCCTCCCCCACACACTCATTGAGGTCTAATTTGGGGAGGGGGAGGGGCGGTGAGGACCCCTCCCCAAATTGTGAGACCCTCCCAGTCCATCCCAGTTCATCCCAGTTCATCCCAGTTCCCTCCCAGTCCCATCCCAGTCCCTCCCAGTATAACCCAGTCCCTCCCAGTTCAATTCCAATCCCATCCCAGTCCCTCCCAGTCCCTCCCAGTCTTTCCCAGTCCCTCCCAATCCATTCCCATTCCATTCCCAGTCCCTCCCAGTACAAACCAGTTCCCTCCCAGTCCATCCCACTCCATCCCAGTCCCTCCCAGTTCCCTCCCAGTCCCTCCCAGTCCCATCCCAGTCCCTCCCAGTATAACCCAGTCCCTCCCAGTTCAATTCCAATCCCATCCCAGTCCCTCCCAGTACAAACCAGTATAACCCAGTCCCTCCCAGTTCAATTCCAATCCATTCCCAGTCCATTCCAGTCCCTCCCAGTATAACCCAGTCCCTCCCAGTTCAATTCCAGTCCCATCCCAGTCCATCCCAGTCTCTCCCAGTATAAACCAGTTCCCTCCCAGTCCATCCCAGTCCATCCCAGTCCCTCCCAGTTCCCTCGCAGTCCCTCCCAGTGCCCCCCAATCCCCTTCCCAGTCCTTCCCAGTCCTTCCCAGTCCTTCCCAGTATAACCCAGTCCGTCCCAGTTCAATTCCAATCCATACCCAGTCCATCCCAGTCCCTCCCAGTATAAACCAGTTCCCTCCCAGTCCCATCCCAGTCCATCCCAGTTCCCTCCCAGTTCAATTCCAGTCTCTCCCAGTCCCTTCCAATCCTCTCCCAGTCCCTCCCAGTTGCCCCCCAGTCCCTCCCAGTCCATTCCCAGTCCCATCCCAGTCCCTCCCAGTCCCTCCCAGTATAACCCAGTCCCTCCCAATCCCCTCCCAGTCCCATCCCAGTCCCTCCCAGTCCCTCCCACTCCATCCCAGTCCCTCCCAGTTCAATTCCAGTCCCACCCCAGTCCCTCCCAGTACAAACCAGTGCTCCCAGTCTCACCCTCGCACTGCTGCTCCCAGTGCTTCTCTCGCTCCCAGGGGGGTCCCTTCAGCCCGGGGGGGCACTGGCAGAGGGAGGAGCCCAGGGGGTGGCAGGGAACCAAATCTGGGGGTCAGGGGGGGTCGGGGGGACCCCAAAATTCAGAAAATTCACCCCAAAAATCCCAAAGGTTCATCCTCAAAAAATTCCAGAAATTCCACCCCAAAAATAAAAAAAATCACCTCAAAAACCAAAAAATTCACCCTAAAAACTGTAAAATTCACCCCAAAAATCAGAAAATTCACCCCAAAAATCACAAAGGTTCATCCTCAAAAAATCCCGAAGTTCTACCCCAAAAAACCCAAAAAATCACCCCAAAAAACCACGAAAATTCACCCTAAAAACTGTAAAATTCACCCCAAAATTCAGAAAATTCACCCCAAAAATCCCAAAGGTTCTTCCTCAAAAAATTCCAGAAATTCCACCCCAAAAATAAAAAAAATCACCTCAAAAACCAAAAAATTCACCCTAAAAACTGTAAAATTCACCCCAAAATTCAGAAAATTCACCCCAAAAATCCCAAAGGTTCATCCTCAAAAAATCCCGAAGTTCTACCCCAAAAAACCCAAAAAATCACCCCAAAAAACCACGAAAATTCACCCTAAAAACTGTAAAATTCACCCCAAAAATCAGAAAATTCACCCCAAAAATCCCAAAGATTCATCCTCAAAAAATCCCGAAGTTCTACCCCAAAAAACCCAAAAAATCACCCCAAAAAACCACGAAAATTCACCCTGAAAACTGTAAAATTCACCCCAAAATTCAGAAAATTCACCCCAAAAATCCCAAAGATTCTTCCCCCAAAAAACCCCAAAAATCACCCCAAATCCCCCCCGAAATCCCCAATTTCTCCCCCCAAAAAACCCCAAATCCTTACAATTTCCACCCCAAAACCTCCCCAAAAAACCCCAAATCCTTACAATTTCCTCCCCAAAAAAACCCAAAATCTCCAATTTCCACCCCAAAACCTCCCCAAAAAACCCAACCTCCTCCCCAAAAAACCCAAATTTCCCCCCAAAAGCCCAACCCACCCCCCAAAAAAACCCCAAAATCCCCAATTTCCACCCCAAAACCTCCCCAAAAAACCCAAATTTCCCCCCAAAAAACCCCAAAATCCCCAACCTCCACCCCAAAAAGACCCCAAAAACCCAAATCTGGCCCCAGAAAACCCCAAAATCCCCGATTTTCACCCCAAAAAACCCCAATTTCCCCCCCAAATCCTCAAAACTCCCCCCCAAAAAAACCCAAGTCACCCCAAATTCTCCCCCCAAAAACCCAAACCTCCCCCAAAACCCAACCCCCCACCCCAAAACCCCAACCCCCCCCCAAAAAAACCCAAAATCCCCAATTTCCACCCCAAAACCTCCCCAAAAAACCCAAATCACCCCAAAAAAAACCCAAAATCCCCAATTTCCACCCCAAAACCTCCCCAAAACTCCAACCCACCCCCAAAAAAACCCCAAAATCCCCAATTTCCACCCCAACCCCCCCCAAAAAACCAAAAAGACCCCAAATTCCCTCCCCAAAAAACCCCAAAATCCCCAATTTCCATCCAACCCCCACCCCGAAAAACCCAAATCCCCCCCCCCCAAAAACCCCAATTTCCGCCCCAAAACCTCCCCAAAAAACCCCAAAACCTCCCAAAAAACCCAAAATCCCAATTTCCACCCCAAAAAACCCAAATTCCCCCCCAAAACCCCAACCCACCCCCAAAAACACCCGAATTCCCCCCCAAAAAACCTAACCTTCTCCCCCAAAAACCCCAAAATCCACAATTTCCACCCCAAAACCTCCCCAAAAAACCCAACCTCCTCCCCAAAAAAACCCCAAAATCTCCAAATTCCACCCCAAAAAACCCAAATTCCCCCCCCAAAACCCCAACCCCCCCCCAAAAAAACCCCAAAATCCTCAATTTCCACCCCAAAAAACCCAAATTCCCCGCCAAAACCTCCCCAAAAAACCCCAAAATCGCCAATTTCCACCCCAAAACCTCCCCAAAAAACCCAAATCACCCCAAAAAACCCCAAAACCCCAACCCCCCCCCCCCAAAAAAACCCCAAAAGCCTCACCTGCCGCGGTGGGGGAGGGGCGGAAGGAGCCGAGCGCGAGCCACAGCAGAGCTGGGGGGGGAGGGGCGGAAATGGGGGAGGGGTGAGAAATTGGGGGGGGGAGGGGAGGCGAGAATTTGGGGATTCTGAAGGATTTTTGGGGAGGGGGGAATTTTTGGGTCATTTTGGGGTAATTTTTGGGAATTTGGGGTAATTTTTGTGATTTTTTCTTGAGAATTTTGGGGAATTTTGGGGAATTTTTGGGAGGTTTGGAGGATTTTGGGGAAGATTTTTGGGTAATTTTGGGGCTTTTGAAGTATTTTTGGGAGATTTTGGGAGATTTGGGGTAATTTGGGGCATTTTGAGGGATTTTTGGGGGGATGTTTGGATTTTTTTGCTGAATTTTAGTGAATTTTGGGGATTTTTTGGTAATTTTGGGGAGATTTTGGAGCATTTTTGGGGGAGATATTTCGGTAATTCAGGGGGAATTTTTTTGGAATTTAGGGGAAATTTTGGGGGATTTTCATCAATTTTTGGGAGAATTTTGGGGGAATTTTGGGAATTTTGAGTAATTTTTGTGATTTTTTTTGGAGAATTTTGGGGATTTTGAAGGATTTTTGGGGGGATTTGGGAGATTTTAGGGAATTTTGGGGGTATTTTTCATATTTTTGGGGTATTTTGGGGTAATTTTTGCAATTTTTGGGGTGAATTTTTGGGATTTTGGGGGGATTTTGGGAAATTTGGGGTAATTTTTGTGATTTTTGGGGAGAATTTTGGGGAATTTTGGGGAATTTTTGGTAATTTTGGGGGAAATTTGGGGAAATTTGGGGGGATTTTGGTCAATTTTGGGGGGGATTTAGGGAAATTTAGGGGGATTTTGGGGAATTTTGGGATTTTTTTTTTTAATTTTGGGGATTTTTGGGAGGATTTTTGGGGGAAATTTGGAGGATTTTGGGGGATTTTGGGTAATTTTTTGGGAATTTTGGGGAATTTTAGGAGGATTGGGGGGGAACAAAAAAAAATCCCAAAAATACCCCAAAATACCCCAAAAAATCCCAAAAATGTAAAAAAATACACAAAAAATACCCCAAAAAATCCCAAAAATACACCCAAAAATCCCCAAAAATACAAAAAGAAAAAAACCCCAAAATCACCCCCAAAAATCCCAAAAAATACTCAAAATATATTTTAAAATCCCCCAAAAGTACCCCAAAAAAACCCCCAAAATTCCCCCAAAAATCAGCCTCAAAATCTCCCAAAATACGCCCCAAAAAATCCCGAAAAATATCCCAAAAAATATCCTAAAAATCCCCCGAAAAACAACAAAAAAAAAAACCACCAAAATCAACCCCCCAAAAAATCCCAAAACTACCCCAAAAATATCCCTAAAAATACCCCCAAAAAATCCCAAAAAACCTCCAAAAAAACTCCCAAAAAATGCCCAAAGTTTCCCAAAAAAATCTCAAAAAAATCCCCAAAAAATTAAAAAAAAAAATCCCCCAAAAATCCCCAAAAATATCCCAAAATTACCCAAAAAATATCCCAAAAAATCCCGAAAATACCCCCAAAAATCCCAAAAAATCCCCCCAAAAAATCCGAAAAATACCAAAAAAATACCCCCAAAAATCCCAAAAAACCTCCAAAAAATTCCCCCAAAATGTCCAAAATTACCCCAAAAAAAATCCAAAAAAAGCTTAAAAACACCCCCCCAAAAAATCCCAAAAAACCTGAAAAAAATTCCCAAAAATAGCCCAAAATATATCCCAAAAAATCCCAAAATTTCCCCCAAAAATCAACCTCCCCCCCCCCCCCCAAAAAAACCTCAA
Organism: Acanthiza pusilla; assembly: GCA_036630365.1. NCBI lineage: Eukaryota > Metazoa > Chordata > Aves > Passeriformes > Acanthizidae > Acanthiza > Acanthiza pusilla. Next base: position 15,292 of record JAXCHO010000696.1, read on the forward strand.
CTCAGGGCGTGGCCCAAGCGGAACTCGCGCCCCTCCCCCACCCTGGCCCCTCCCCCACTTCCTCTTTCGAGCGTGGGAACGGAAAAGGGGGGGAGGGGCACCCAAAAAAAATTTTGGGGAGGGGTCAGGGGGTGGGGGAGGGGCACCCCAAAAATTTTGGGGAGGGGTCTGGGGGTGGGGGAGGGGCATTAAAAAAAAATTTGGGGTCCTGGGTGGGGGAGGGGCGCCCTAAAATTTGGGGAGGGGTCAGAGGGGGTCAGGGTGGGGGAGGGGCCAAAAAAAATTTGGGGAAACTGAGGCACGGGGGGGGAGGGGCACCCCAAAATTTGGGGTGGGGGAGGGGCGCCCCAAAAGTTGGGGAGGGTCGGGGGTCAGGGTGGGGGAGGGGCGCCCCCAAAATTTGGGGAAACTGAGGGACAGTGGGGGGAGGGGCATCCCAAAATTTGGGGAGGGGGAGGGGCGCCCAAAAAAATTTGGGGAGGGGTCCGGGGGGGTCATGGTGGGGGAGGGGCGCCCCAAAATTTGGGGAAATTGAGGCAAAGTGGGGGAGGGGCAGGACCGTTCTTTTTGGGGTAATTTTTTTTATTTTTTGGGCATTTTTGGGCAAATTTTGGGCTTTTCTTTTATTATTTTTGGGGATTTTTTGGGGGGTCCCAAATAGGGGCGACCCCTCCCCAAATTTGGGGAAACTGAGGCACGGTGGGGGAGGGGCGGGACCCTTCTTTTGGGGGATTTTTTTTTAGATTTTTGGGCGATTTTTTGGCAATTTTTTTTTATTTTTGGGGCGATTTTTGGGCTTTTTTTGGTGATTTTTTGGGGATTTTTTTTTAATTTTTGGGGGGTCCCAAATAGGAGGGACCCCTCCCCAAATTTGGGGAAGCTGAGGCACGGTTTGGGGTTTTTTTGGGGAGAATTTTGGGGGTTTTTAGGGAGGTTTTTGGGGTTTTTTGGGGTGAATTTTGGGGTTTTTTTAGGGGAGGTTTTAAGGGTTTTTTGGGAGATATTTTAGGATTTTTTGGCAGAATTTTGGAGTTTTTTTATGCAGAATTTTGGGATTTTTTGGGTTTTTTTGGGAGATTTTTTTGGGGTTTTTTGGCAGAATTTTTGAGGCTTTTTAGGGAGGTTTTTGGGGTTTTTTAGGGAGATTTTTTTGGGGTTTTTGGCAGAATTTTGGGGGTTTTTTTAGGGAGGCTTTTGGGGATTTTGGGGTGAATTTTGGGGTTCTTTTGGGGAGGTTTTTGGGATTTTTTGGGGAGAATTTTTAGGGTTTTTTTGGCAGAATTTTGGGGGTTTTTTAGGGAGGCTTTTGGGTTTTTTGGGGAAGATTTTTAGGGGTTTTTGGTGAAGATTTTTAGGTTTTTTTGGGGAGGATTTTGGGGGTTTTGAGGAGGTTTTTAGGCAGAATTTTTTAGGGAGGTTTTTGGGATTTTTTTGGGGACACTTTGGGATTTTTTCGGGTATTTTTTGGGAGGATTTTGGGTTTTTTTGGCAGAATTTTGGGGATTTTTTTGGGGAGGATTTTGGGGTTCTTGGGGAGATTTTTTAGGATTTTTGGGCAGAATTTTGGGGTTTTTTTTGGTGAAGATTTTTAGGTTTTTTTGGGGAGGTTTTTGGGTTTTTTGTGCAGAATTTTGGGGTTTTTTTGGGGAAGTTTTGGGGTTTTTGAGGAGATTTTTTAGGGTTTTTTGGAAGATTTTTAGGGTCTTTTGGTGAAGGTTTTTGGGGTTTTTTTTGGGGAGTATTTTGGGTTTTTTTTGGAGAGGTTTTTGGGGTTTTTTGGGGAGGTTTTTGGGAAGATTTTTTCGGGGTTTTTTTGCAGAATTTTGAGGTTTTTTTGGGGGAAGTTTTAGGGTTTTTGAGGAGATTTTTTAGGTTTTTTTTTGCAGAATTTTGGGGTTTTTTTGGTGAAGATTTTTAGGTTTTTTTGGAGAGGTTTTTGGGTTTTTTGGGGAGGATTTTGGGGGAGGTTTTTAGGGTTTTTTGGGCAGAACTTTGGGGATTTTTTGGGTAGAATTTTAGGGTTTTTTGGGAAGGTTTTTAGGGTTTTTTGGGCAGGATTTGAAGGTTTTTTTCGGGAGGCTTTTGGGGGTTTTGGGGTGAATTTTGGGGTTTTTTTTAGGGGAGGTTTTAAGGTTTTTTGGGGAGAATTTTTAGGATTTTTTGGCAGAATTTTGGAGGTTTTTTTGGGGAGGATTTTGGGGTTTTTGATGAAGATTTTTAGGGTTTTTTGGAAGATTTTTAGGGTATTTTGGTGAAGGTTTTTGGGGTTTTTTTGGGGAGTATTTTGGGTTTTTTGGAGAGGTTTTTGGGGTTTTTTGGGGAGGTTTTTTGGGAAGATTTTTTCGGGGTTTTTTTTGGCAGAATTTTGGGGTTTTTTTGGGGAGGTTTTTGGGGTTTTTGAGGAGATTTTTTAGGATTTTTTAGCAGAATTTTGCGGTTTTTTTGGTGAAGATTTTTAGGCTTTTTGGGGAGGTTTTTGGGTTTTTTGGGGAGAATTTTGGGGGAGGTTTTTAGAGTTTTTTGGGCAGAATTTTGGGGTTTTTTTGGGTAGAATTTTAGGGTTTTTTGGGAAGGTTTTTAGGGTTTTTTGGGCAGGATTTTAAGGTTTTTTTAGGGAGGCTTTTGGGGGTTTTGGTGTGAATTTTGGGGTTTTTTTAGAGAGGTTTTTAGGTTCTTTTGGGGAGGTTTTTGGGGTTTTTTGCTGAAGGCTTTTGGGGTTTTCCGGAAGAGGTTTTTGAGATTTTTTTGGGAGGATTTTGGGTTTTTTTCAGGAGGTTTTAGTGTTTTTTTGATGAATATTTTTCGATTTTCTGGGAGCAATTCCCGGGTGGATTTTTGGGCGAATTTTAGGAACTTTTGGGCAATTTTTTCAGCGAATTTTGAGCTCTCCCTGGACTTTTCGGAGACTTTTTTGGGGAAAATTTCGCTTTTTTTGGGATTTTTTTTCAGTTACTTTTTTAGGGAGAGGTCCCGGATGAGATTTGGGGAAAATTTTGGGGAAATTTGGGAATTTTTGGGGAATTTTGGGGATTTTTTTGGGTTTTTCGCTCTTACCGAAGCTCCCGGCGTTTCCCATCGCGCGCGCTGGGCGTGGCTCGGTGGGCGTGGCTAGTGACGTCATAGAATCGCCTGTGGGCGTGGCCAAAGCTGGGGAAGGGGCGTGGTCTGGAGGGCTCTCGAAATTGCTTAAAAAAAGCCAAAAAAACCCCAAAAAAAGCCAAAAAAAGCCAAAAAAAGTCTAAAAAAAGCGAAAAAAATTTATTTAAAAAAGTCAAAAAAACTAAAAAAAAAAAAAATTAGGAATTCTTTAAAAAGAAAAAAAAACTTTAAAAAATCCTTGAAAAATAACAAAAAGCTTAAAAAAAGTTTTAAAATCCTTTAAAAAGCAAAAAAAATCCTTAAAAAAAGACCAAAAAAGCCTAAAAAAAGCCCCAAAAATCCTTAAAAATAAAAAAATCCTTAATAAAAAGCAAAAAAAAATCCTAAAAAAAAATTTTTAAACCTAAAAAAAAGCAAAAAAATTTCTGAAAAAAAGACCCAAAAAGCCTAAAATAAAGCCCCAAAGAGATCCCAGGAAAAGTAAAAAAAGTCCTAAAAAAGAAAAAAAAAAATCCTTTAAAAGTAAAAAAAAAAACCTTTAAAAAGCAAAAAAAAAAATCTTTAAAAAAGCCCAAAAAATTCTGGAAAAAGCCCCAAAAATCCTTAAAACAACAAAAAGAAAATCATTTAACAAGAAAAAAAATTCCTTAAAAAAGCAAAACCAAAAATCTTAAAAAAGCAAAAAAAACCTTAAAAAAGCAAAAAAAAATTTTAAAAAGCCGAAAAAATTCTTAAAACAGCAAAAAAAATCCTTTAAAAAGCAAAAAAAAACCTTTAAAAAGCCAAAAAAATTCCAAAACCCCCTCCAAAATACCCCAAAATACCCCCAAAAATATCCTAAAAATACCCCCCAAAAAAACCCCAAAAAATTCCAAAATACCCCCCAAAAATAGCCCCAAATCCTCCCAAAATATCCTAAAAAAATCCAAAAAATTACCCAAAAGTACCCCAAAAAATAGCCCCAAATCCTACAAAAATATCCTTAAAAAATAAAAAAAAATCCCCAAAATATAAATTAAAAATGGGAATTTTGGGGATTAAATTTGGGAATTTTGGGAATTAAATTTGGGAATTTTGGGGGATCAAAGTTGGGAATTTTGGGGATTAGATTTGGTGATTTTGGGAATTAAATTTGGGAACTTTGGGGATTAAATTTGGGATTTTTTGGGAATAACTTTGGGATTTTGGGAATTAAATTTGGGAATTTTGGGGATTAAACTTGGAAATTTTGGGGACTAACTTCGGCAATTTTGGGGATGAAATTCGGAAATTTTTGGGGATAAAATTTGGCAATTTTGGGAGTTTTTGGGGTTTTACCAAATTCTAAAATTTTGCAATTTTGGGAATCAAATTTGGCAATTTTGGGGTTTTCCTAAGTGGCAAGATTTGGGAATTTTGGGGAAAAAATTTGGCAATTTTGGGGAATAACTCTGGCGATTTTGGGAATTAAATTCATAATTTGGGAATGAAGTTTGGCAATAAAATTCAGAAATTAAAATTCAGGAACGAAACTCCAAAAAACGACAAGAAAACCTGAGAATAAAATAAAAATAAAAATATTTTTTATTTCCGGACCAATAAAAAATCCAAAAAAATCCCAAATTCCCGAAACTCAGAGCTCGTCGCTGCCTCGGAGGGGTTGGGAATTTCGGGAATTTTGGAGATTTGGTGAATTTGGGGAATTCTGGGAGGGAATTTGGGGAATTTGGGGAGGCTCCGGGGGGCTCTCGGTGTCGCTGACGTAGCCTGGTGGGGTTTTCCTAAATTCCAAAATTTGGGAATTTTGGAGGAAAAAATTTGGGAATTTTTGGGGATTAAATTTGGGAATTTTGGGAATTAAATTTGGGAACTTTGGGAATTAAATTTGGGAACTTTGGGAATTAAATTTGGCAATTAAGCTTAGGAATTAAATTCAGGAATAAAATTCCAGAATGAAACTCTTGAGAAATGACAAAAAAACGAAACGAGAATAAAAATAAAAATAATTTTTATTTCCGAAACGCAAAAAGAACCCCAAAAAATTCCCGAAAATTCCACTCTCAAAGCTCATCGCTGCCTCGGAGGGGTTGGGAATTTCGGGAATTTTGGGGATTTGGTGAATTTGGGGAATTCTGGGAGGGAATTTGGGGGATTTGGGGAGGCTCCGGGGGGCTCTCGGTGTCGCTGACGTAGCCTGGTGGGGTTTTCCTAAATTCCAAAATTTGGGAATTTTGGAGGAAAAAATTTGGGGATTTTGGGGATTAAATTCGGGAATTTTGGGAATTAAATTTGGGAATTTTGGGAATTAAATTTGGGGATTTTGGGGATTAAATTTGGGAATTTTGGGGATCGAAGTTGGGAATTTTGGAGATTAAATTTGGTGATTTTGGGGATTAAATTTGGGAATTTTGGGGATTAAATTTGGGAATTTTGGGAATTAAATTTGGGAATTTTGGGAATTAATTCTGGAAATTTTGGGAATTAAATTTGGGAATTTTGGGAATTAAATTTGGACATTTTGGGAATTAAATTTGGGAATTTTGGGAATTAAATTTGGGGATTTTGGGGATTAAATTTGGGAATTTTGGGAATTTTGGAGATTTTGGGGATTAAATTTGGGAATTTTGGGGATTAAATTAGGGAATTTTGGGGATTAAATTTGGGGATTTTGAGGAATAACTTTGGCAATTTTGGGGAATAACTTTGGGAATTTTGGGAATTAAAGTTGGGAATTTTGGGGATTAGATTTGGGAACTTTGGGGAATAATTTCAGTGATTTTGGGAATTAAATTCATAATTTGGGAATGAAGTTTGGCAATAAAATTCAGGAATTAAAATTCAGGAACGAAACTCCAAAAAACGACAAGAAAACCTGAGAACAAAATAAAAATAAAAATATTTTTTATTTCTGGACCAATAAAAATCAAAAAAATTCCCAAATTTCTGCGCTCAGAGCTCGTCGCTGCCTCGGAGGGGTTGGGAATTTCGGGAATTTTGGGGATTTGGTGAATTTGGGGAATTTGGGGAGGGAATTTGGGGGATTTGGGGAGGCTCCGGGGGGCTCTCGGTGTCGCTGACGTAGCCTGGTGGGGTTTTCCTAAATTCCAAAATTTGGGAATTTTGGAGGAAAAAATTTGGGGATTTTTGGGGATTAAATTTGGGGATTTTGGAGACTAAATTTGGGAATTTTGGAGAAAAAATCTGGGGATTTTGGGGATGAAATTTGGGAATTTTGGGGATTAAATTTGGCAATTTTGGGAATTAAATTCGGGAATTTTGGGAATTAAATTCGGGAATTTTGGGGGTTAAATTTGGCAATTTTGGGGATTAAATTTGGGAATTTTTGTAATTAAATTCGGGAATTTTGGGGAATAACTTTGGCAATTTTGGGGATTAAATTTGGGGATTTTGGGAATTAAATTTGGAGATTTTGGGGATTAAATTCAGGAATTTTGGGGAATAACTTTGGTGATTTTAGGAACTCAGTGGAAATGAAAAGAAACCAAACCTGAGAATAAAAATAAAAATATTTTTTATTTTCGGACCAATAAAAATCAAAAAAATTCCCAAAATTCCACTCTCAGAGCTCATCGCTGCCTCGGAGGGGTTGGGAATTTCGGGAATTTTGGGGATTTGGTGAATTTGGGGAATTTGGGGAGGGAATTTGGGGGATTTGGGGAGGCTCCGGGGGGCTCTCGGTGTCGCTGACGTAGCCTGGCTCGCCTGTGTAGTGAGTGGGGAAGAGCAGCAGAGGATCCACGGAAAATGCCTGCAGGTCACGGCGGGAGAAGTGCTGGGAGTACTCGGGGCTGGAAAAAATGGGAAAAAAGTGAGGAATTTGGGAAAAAATGGGAAAAAAGTAGGGAAAAAGAGTGAAAAAATGGAAAAAACCAGGGGGAAAATGGTGAAAAAATGGGGAAAATGAGAGAAAAATACGGGAAGAAGTGCTGAGACTCAGGGCTGGGGAAAATGGGAAAAGTGAGGAAAATTGGTCGGAAAAAGTGGAAAAATGGTGAAAAAATGGAAAAAAGCAGAGGGGAAATGGAGAAGGAATGGAAAAGAAGGGAAGAAAATGGAAAAAAATGGGGAAAAAATGGGGGAAATGGGAGAAAATGCAGAAAAAAATGATAAAAGTGACAAAAAAATGGTGGAAGAACGGGGAAAAATGGATGAAAAATGGCACAAAAATGAGAGCAGAAAGAGGAAAAACGAGAGAAAAATGGAAGAAAATGGTGGAAAATGAAAGAAAAATGCCTCCAGGTCACGGCGGGAGAAGTGCTGGGACTACTCAGGGCTGGGGAAAATGGGAAAAAGTGAGAAATTTGGGAAAAAGTGGGGAAAAATGAAAAAAACCGGGGGAAAATAGTAAAAAACAGTGAAAAAATGGTGAAGAAATGGGGAAAATTGGTGAAAAAATGGGGGAAAATGGTGAAAAAATGGGGGAAAATGAGCAAAAAATGGCAGAAAAATGAGAGAAAAATGGGGAGGAAATGGTGGAAAAATGGGGAAAAAATGGCAGGAAAATCGGAGGGAAATGGCAAAAAAATGGGGGAAAATGGCAAAAAATAGGTGAAAAATGGCAGAAAAATGGGGAAAAAATGGGGGGAAATGGTGAAAAAATGGAAAAGAAATGGGAAAAAACAAGTGAAAAATGGTGAAAAAAATGGGAAAAATTAGTGGAAAATGGTGGGAAAATTGGGAAAAATGGGGGGGAAATGGAAGAAAAATGGGGGAAACAAATCCCTGACCTCCAATGCCACAAATACGACAAATCCTTTATCCCAAATGCCACAAATCTTTATCCAAATCCCAAATCCCACAAATCCCTGACTCCAAACCTCACAAATTCCACAAATCCCACAATCCCTGACCCCATAAATTCCAAATATCCCACAAATCCCATAAAACCTTTATCCCAAATCCCACAAATCCCAAAAATCTCGACCCCAAATCCCCCACCTGGGGTGCTGATCGAACATGAGGGGCAGGAATTCATCCACCGGGATCATTTTCCCGAGGGGTTCGGCTTCCAGAAGTTTCCGGGCTCCGCTCAGGCTCAGGGCGTAGCCCAAAGTCCAATAGGAATAGCCAGGGCGGAGCAGCTGCCGAACTCCGGGAACGGCGCGCTCCGAGCGCTCCGGGGACAGCCGCTTCCGGCCCAGGTAGCTGGGAACAGAATGATTTGGGATCGTTTGGGATCGTTTGGGATCGTTAGGGATCGTTAGGGATCATTGGGGTTATTGGGATTATTGGGGTTGTTGAGGTCATTGGGGTCAATGGAGCCATTGGGATGAATGGAGCCATTGGGATCAATGGAGCCATTGGGATGAATGGAGCCATTGGGATGAATGGAGCCATTGGGATGAATGGAGCCATTGGGATGAATGGAGCCATTGGAGCCATTGGGATGAATGGAGCCATTGGGATGAATGGAGCCATTGGGATGAATGGAGTCATTGGAGCCATTGGGATGAATGGAGCCATTGGGATGAATGGAGTCATTGGGATCAATGGAGTCATTGAGATGAATGGTGTCATTGGGATCAATAGGGTGATTGGGATCAATGGAATGATTAAAGTCAATGGAGTCATTGGGATCAATGGGATCATTGGAGTCAATGGAACCATTGGGATGAATGGAGTCGTTAGGGCCAACGGGATCATTATAATCAGTGGGGTCTTTGGGATCAATGGACTCATTATAATCAATGGAGTAATTGGGATCATTGGAGCTATTGGCATCAATGGGGTCATTGGGATCAATGGAATCAACGGAGCCATTGGGAGCAATGGAACCATTGGGGTCATTGGGATCAATGGAGTCATTAGGGCCATTGGGATCAATGGGGTCATTGGAATCAATGGAATAAATGGAGCCATTGGTATGAATGGAGTCATTGGCATCAATGAGGTCATTTGGATCAATGGAACCATTGGGATCAATGGAATCCTTGGGGTCAGTAGCATCATTGGGGTCATTGGGATCACTGGCATCAATGGATTCAATGGGGCCACTGGGATGAATGGTGTCATCAGATCAATGGAGTGATTGCGATCAATGGAGCCACTGGGATCAATGGGATCTACAGGGTCATTGGGATCAATGAGGTCATTAGAATCACTGGAGTCATTAGGATCAATGGAGACATTGGGGTCAAGGGAGTCATTGAGATCAATGGAGACATTGGGATCAATGGGGTCAATGGGATGAATGGACATAATAGAATCAATGGGGTCGTTGGAATCAATGGAGTCATAGGAGCCACTGAGATCAATAGGATCAATGGGGTCATTGAGATCAATGGAGTCATTGGGAGCAATGGAACCATTGGGGTCACTGGGACCATTGGGATCAATGGGGCCATTGGAGACACTGGGATCAATGGAGTCATTGGGATCAATGGGGTCACTGGGATCAATGGAGCCATTGGAGTCAATGGAGCCATTGGGATCAATAGACTCACTGGGATCAATGGGATCCATGGAGCCATCGGAATTAATAAAGTCATTGGGATCAATGGGGTCAATGGATTATCGGCAATATCCCGGCCGGAGCAGCTGCCGCACTCCGGGAACGGTGCGCTCCGAGCGCTCCAGGGACAGCCGCTTCCGGCCCAGGTAGCTGCCAGTAGGATCATTTGGGATGATTAGGGATCATTTGGAATCATTTGGGATCGTTTGGGGTCGTTTGAGTTATTGGGGTTATTGGAGTCATTGGGATCAATGGAGCCATTGGTATGAATGGAGCCATTGGGATCAGTGGAACCATTGAGGTCATTGAGATCATTAGGGTCATTGGAGCCATTGGGATCAATGGGGTCATTGGAATCAATGGAATCCATGGATTGAATTCCAATTGGAATCACTGGAATCAATGGAGCCATTGGGATCAATGGAGCCATTGGGATCAATGGAGCCATTGGGATCAATGGAGCCATTGGGATCAATGCAGCCATTGGGATCAATGGAGCCATTGGGATCAATGGAGTCATTGCTATGAATGCAGCCATTGGGATCAATGGAGCCATTGGAAATTCCTGGGTTTTCAGGATGATGATGATGGTGAGGATTGGGATTGGGATGATGATAACAATGATGATAGTGATGAAGGCTCACATGAGGTCCCACTGGATCTGGGATGAGGATCAGGATCAGGATTGGGATGAGGATCAGGATTGGGATCAGGATTGAGATGAGGATGATGACGATGATAAAGGCTCACATGAGATCCCATTGGATCTGGGACTGGGATCAGGATCAGGATTGGGATGATGATGATGATGATGATGATGATGATGAAGGCTCACATGAGGTCCCATTGGATGTGGGATCAGGATTGGGATCGGGATCAGGATCAGGATCGGGATCAGGATCAGGATTGGGATCGGGATCGAGATTGGGATCGGGATCAGGATTGGGATGATGACGATGATTAGGATGAAGGCTCACATGAGGTCCCACTGGATCCGGGATTGGGATTGGGACTGGGATTGGGATCAGGATCAGGATCGGGATCGGGATCAGGATTGGGATTTGGATCAGGATCAGGATCGGGATCAGGATCGGGATTGGGATCAGGATCGGGATCAGGATCAGGACTGGGATGATGAAGATGATGATGAGGATGAAGGCTCACATGAGGTCCCACTGGATCCAGGATTGGGATCGGGATTGGGATCAGGATCAGGATCGGGATCAGGATCAGGATCAGGATTGGGATCAGGATCAGGATCAGGATCGGGATCAGGATCAGGATTGGGATCAGGATCAGGATCGGGATCGGGATCAGGATCAGGATTGGGATCAGGATCAGGATTGGGATGAGGATGATGATGAGGATGAAGGCTCACATGAGGTCCCACTGGATCCGGGATTGGGATTGGGACTGCGATAAGGATCAGGATCAGGATCGGGATCGGGATCAGGATCGGGATTGGGATCAGGATCAGGATTTGGATCGGGATCGGGATGAGGATGATGAGGATGATGAGGAGGACGAAGGCTCACATGAGGTCCCACTGGATCTGGGATTGGGATCGGGATTGGGATCGGGATCAGGATCGGGATCAGGATCGGGATCAGGATTGGGATGAGGATGATGATGAGGATGAAGGCTCACATGAGGTCCCACTGGATCTGTGCCTCCTCGAGCTCCTCCATGAGCTCGGTCAGGCGGCGCCGGAAAAAAACCTCAAAGCGAAGATCATCCTCGAACACCAGCGAGCGAGCCAGGCCCCGCTCCGAGATCTGGGAAGGAACATCGGGAATGTCGGGATTATCGGGAATATCGGGAATATCGGGAATATTGGGATTTGGGATTATTGGGATTTGGGATCGATCGTCCTCAAACACCAGCGAGCGACCCAGGCCCCGCTCCGAGATCTGGGAAGGAATATCGGGAATGTCGGGATTATCGGGAATATCGGGAATATCGGGAATATTGGGATTTGGGAATATCGGGAATATTGGGATTTGGGAATATCGGGAATATTGGGATTTGGGATTATCGGGATTTGGGATCAATCGTCCTCGAACACCAGCGAGCGACCCAGGCCCCGCTCCGAGATCTGGGAAAAGATATCGGGAATGTCGGGATTATCGGGAATATCGGGAATATCAGGATTTGGGATTATTGGGAATATTGGGAATATCAGGATTTGGGATTATCGGGATTTGGGAATGAATATTGGGAATGGAAAGCACTGGCTCCTTCAGAATTCCTGGAATTCCCCAAAATCCCTGAACTCCCTGGACTCCAAATTGCCACTCCAATCCCAAAAATTCCCAAAAATTCCCGAAATTCACTCACCTCCTGCCAGACACGGAAGTGGCTGAGGAAGGATCCGACCTCCCCAATTCCAAAAATCCCCAAAAATCCGAAAAAACTCCCAAAAAATTCAAAATAAAAATTAAAAAAATCCCCCAAAAATCCCCAAAAAATTCCCATTCCAACCACCCAAAAATTCCCAAAAATTAAAAAAAAAATTCCAAAAAAATCCCATTCCACCCCCCAAAAATTCCAAAAAAATCCCATTCCACCCCCCAAAAATTCCCAAAAAATCCCATTCTAACACCCCAAAATTCACAAAAAAATCCAAAAAAATCCCCAAAATTCCCAAAAATTCAAAAAAAATCCCCCAAAATTCCCGAATTTTCCTCACCTCCTGCCAGATGCGGAAGTGGCGGAGGAAGCAGCCGACCTCCCCAATTCCAAAAATTCCCCCACAATCCAAAAAAATTCCCCAAAAATTCAAAATAAAAATAAAAAAAATCCCCAAAAATTCCAAAAAAATCCCAAAAAATTCCAAAAAATTCCCGAAATCCACTCACCTCCTGCCAGACGCGGAAGTGGCTGAGGAAGCAGCCGACCTCCCCCAGGGTGAGCGCTCGGCCGTGGAAAGGATCGCGGTACCCCGGGAGCATCCTGACCCCCAGGGAGTCCAGATCCGACTGGTTCAGGGACCTGGAACGGAAAATTCCATGAGAATTCCTGGAAAAAATTCCATGGGGATTCTGGTTTGGGAAAATTTGGGAGATTTTGGGGTTTTTTGGGGGAGTTATGGGGGTTTGAAATGGGAATTTTGGGAATTTCGCGGTACCCCGGGAGCATCCTGACCCCCAGGGAGTCCAGATCCGACTGGTTCAGGGACCTGGAAGGAAAATTCCATCAAAATTCCAAGAAAAAATGGGAATTCCGGGAAAAAAAACTGTTCCCGAGTTCTGGGAAAAAATTCTGTTTAAGAGTTCCAAGGGAAAATGGGAATTACGGGAAAAAATAACATTTGGGAAATCCAGTTTGGGAGATTCTGTGGGAGTTCCGGGAGAAAATTCCATTTGGGAATTGTGAGAAAAAATGGGAATTTTGGGAAAAAATTCCATTTGGGAATTCTTAGTCTATTCTTCGTGTTCCGCAGTTGGAGAATTGGGAGAAATTTGGGAGTTTTGGGATCTGGGAATTTTGGGAATTTTGGGGATCTGGGAGCATCCTGACCCCCAGAGAGTCCAGATCCGAGTGGTTCAGGGACCTGGAATTTTGGGAAAAATCCATGGGAATTAGGGGAAAAATCCAGGGGAATTACAGAAAAAATCCAGGGGAATTCTGGGGAAAAATGGGAATTTCTCTATGGGAAAATTGGGGAGAATTTGGGGTTTTTTGGGGGGGAGTTTAGAGTGGAAAATTTGGGGTCTGGAATGGAGAACTTGAAATGTTGGGATGGGAATTTGGGAATTTTGGGAATCTAGGATTGGAATTTGGGAGTCTGGAATAGGAATTAAGGGAGTTTCGAGAACTGCAGTGGGAATTTTGGGGATCTGGGATGGGAATTTTGGGATCTGGGATGAGAATTTTGGGATCTGGGATGGGAATTTTGGGATCTGGGATGGGAATTTTTGGGAATTTCGTGGTACCCCGGGAGCATCCTGACCCCCAGGGAGTCCAGATCCAACTGGTTCAGGGACCTGGAACGGAAAATTCCATCAGAATTCTGGGAAAAAAGGGAATTTGGGGGAAAAATTCCATTCGGGAATTCTGGGAAAAAATAACATTTAGCAATTCTGGGAAAAAATGGGAATTCTGGGAGAAAATTCCATTTGGGAACTCCGGTTTGGGGGAAAATTCTGTTTGGAAATTCCAGTTTGGGAAAATTCCATTTGGGAGTTCTGGGAAAGAATTCCATTTGGGAATTCGGGGGAAAAATGGGAATTCAGGGAAAAATGGGAATTTTCCCAAATGGAATTTTCCCATTGGGGGAAAATTCCATTTGGAATTCTAGGAAAAAACTGGAATTCTGGGAAAAAATTCCCTAATTAATTCCTGATTGAATTCCTGATTCAATTCCCAAATTCCCAATTGAATTCCCAAATTAATTTCCAATTGAATTCCGAATTCAATTCCCAACTGAATTCCTGATTTAATTCCCCAATTAATGCCCGATTGATTTCCCAATTTAATTCCCTAATTAACTTCCAATTTAAATCCTGATTCAATTCCCAATTTAATTCTCAATTTAATTCCCAAATTAATTCCCAATACGCGAGTTCCCTAATTAATTCCCAATTTAATTCCCAAATTTCCAATTGAATTCCTGATTGAATTCCTGATTGAATTCCCTAATTTAAATCCTGATTTAATTCCCAATTTAAGTCTTGATTTAATTCCTGACTTTCCCATCTAATTCCCAAATTAATTCTCAATTGAATCCCCAATTTAATTCCCAAATTCCCTAATTACTTCTCAATTTAATTCCCAAGTTTCCCATCGAATTCCCCAACTACTTCCCCAATTAACCCCCCAATCAATCCCCTAATTAACCCCCCGATTAACCCCCAATTAAACCCCCTAATTAACCCCCTAATTAACGAATTAATTAACTTCTCACCGCCCGTCCACGGCCTCGACGACCTTGGGGTCGATTCCCAACTCCTGCAGCGTTCGCAGCATGCGCGCCCTGCGCTCCGAGCGGCGCCGCAGGTTGATCAGGAAAACCTGGGGAAAATCCCAGAAAATTCCGGAAAAATTGGGAAAATTTCGGAAAATTAGGAAAAACTGGGAAAATCTGGGGAGAAATGGAGAAATTTGCACAAAAATCCGGGAAAAAATGGGAAAATCAGGCCCAAAATCCAGGGGAAAATGGGGAAATTTGCATAAAAATCAGGAGGAAAATTCCAGGGAGAAAATAAGGAAAATGCAGGGAAAAAAGGGGAAATTTGCTCAAAAAGGAGAAATGGAGAAAATTCCAGGGGAAAATGGGAAAATTTCAGGGAGAAATGGGGAAATTTGCCAAAAAATCCAGGGAAAAATGGGAAAAATCCAGGGGAAAATGGGGAAATTTGCCCAAAATCCGGGGGAAAAATGGAGAAATTCTGGAAAAATCCGGGGAGAAATGGGGAAGTTCCAGGGGAAAATTTGGGGGAAAATGGGGAAATCTGGGGGAAAATGGGGAAATTCCAGGGAGAAATGGGAAAATTCCACAGAAAAATGGGAAAAATCCAGGGAAAAATGGGGAAATTTGCCCCAAAATCTAGGGCAAAATGGGAAAAATTGCACAAAATTCCAGGGGAAAATGGAAGAATTCCAGGAAAAATAGATCCAAAATCCAGGAAAAAATGGGGAAATCTGGGAGAAAATGGGGAGATTCCAGGGAAAAATGGGGAAATTCTGGAAAAATTGGGAATTTGGCACAACTTTGGGGAGAAATGACCGAAATTCCCAACTCGTGCAGCGTTCGCAGCATGCGCGCCCTGCGCTCCGAGCGGCGCCGCAGGTTGAGCAGGAAAACCTGGGGAAAATCCCAGAAAATTCCGGAAAATTCCGGAAAATTGGGGGAAATGGGAAAAATGGGAGAAATCCGGGGGGAAAGTCTGGAAAAATGGGGAAACTTGGACAAAATCTGGGGGAAAAATGGGGAGAATTCCAGGGGAAAAAAGGGGAAAATCCAGGGGAAAATGGGGAAATTTGCACAAAAATCCAGGGGAAAAATGGGAAAAATTCCAGGGAAAAATGGGGAAATTTGTGGGAAATCTGTACAAAATCCAGAGAGAAATGGGAAAATTCCAGGGAAGAAAAGGGAAAATTCCTGAAAAATCAGGAATTTGGCACAAAATTGCAAAATTCTGGAAAATTCTGAGGAGAAATGCAGAAATTTCTCCCCCCAAAATCCAGGAAAAATGGGGAAAACCCGGGGAAAAATGGGAAAAATTCCAGGGGAAAATGGGGAAATTCTAGCGAAAAATGGGAAAAATCTGGGGGAAAATGGGAAAATTCCAGGCAAAACTGGGGAAATCGACTCAAAATCCAGGAAAAATGGGAAAAATCCAGGGCAAATGGCAAAATTTTCACAGAAATCTGAGTGAAATGGGGAAAATCTGGAGGAAAATGGGAAAATTCCAGGGGAAAAAAATGGGGAAATTGACCCAAAATCTGGGGAAAAATTGGGGAAAATGGGAAAAATACATAGGGAAATGGGAAAAACTCCAGGGAAAGTGGAAAAATTTGCACAAAATCCGGGGAAAATGGAGAAATCTGCCCAAAAACCCAGGGAGAAATCGGGCCCAAAATCCAGGGGAAAACAAGGAAAAATGCCAAATCCTAATTTTTCTCTGGACTTTGGGCATTTTTCCTCATTTTCCTCGAAATTTGGGGTCATTTTCCTCATTTTTTGCTACAAAAATCCAGGAAAAAAAATGAACAAAACCAACCAAAGTCCAGGAGAAAATGAGGAAAAATGCCCCAAAGTTAGAGAAAACTGAGAAAAAATGGCCCAAATCCAGAGGAGAATGAGAAAAATGCCCTGAATTTCAACAAAATGGCAAAAAAATTTCCTAAATTCAGAGAAAAATGCCCCAAATTTAGAGAAAAATGAGAAAAAAACAGGCAAAATTCACAGAATAAAGAGAAAAATTGGTCTAAATTCAGAATAAAATGTGTGAAACGCCCCCAAAGAAGATCCGGAATTTGGGAATAATTTGGGAATTTTGGGGGAATTTGGGAATTCCGAGGACTCACCTCGTCGAATCCGAGCTTGTCGAGGCTTTTGGGAGGAACCCAAACGTGGGGGGAGGGCTCGGCCGGGGGCAGCTTCACTGCGGGAGGGAGAAATCCCAAAAAATTGGTGCCAAATCCCAAAAAAAACTGCCCCAAAATTCCATGGGAATGAGCCCAAAATTCCATGGGAATTGATCCCAAAATCCCAAAGAAATTTAGCCCAAATCCCACAGGAATGAGCCCAAAATTCCATGGGAATTGAACCCAAAATACTAAAAAAATCGGCACCAAATCCCAAAAAACAGCCCCAAAATTCCATGGGAATGAGCCCAAAATTCCATGGGAATTGATCCCAAAATCCCAAAGAAATCGGACCCAGAATTCCATGGAATTGATCCCTAAATTGCATGGAAATGATCCCCAAAATTCCATGGGAATCGATCCCAAATTCCATGGGAATCGATCCCAAATCCCACAGGAATTGATCCTAAAATCCCAAAGGAATCAGCCCCAAAATTCTATGGGAATGAGCCCAAAATCCCAAAGAAATCAGTCCCAAAATCCCATGGGAATCGATCCCAAATCCCAAAGAAATTGATCCCAGAATTCCATGGGAATGAGCCCAAATTCCATGGGAATTGATCCCAAAATCTCAAAGGAATTGATCCCAAAATCCCAAGGAAATCTGCCCCAGATCCCAAAAGAATCAGCCCCAAATCCCAAAGAAACTGATCCTAAAATCCCAAAGGAATTGGCCCCAAATCCCACGGGAAAATTTCTAATCCCAAAGGACAAAATTCCCAACCCCAAAGGAATTGATCCCAAATACCAAAGAAATTTATCCCAAAATTCCAAAGGAATTGATCCCAAATTCCACAGGAACTGATCCTAAAAATCCATGGGAATGAGCCCCAAATCCCAAAGAAATCAGCCCCAGAATTCTATGGGAATTGATCCTAAAATTCCATAGGAATTGATCCCAAAATACCAAAGGAATCAGCCCCAAAATCCCATGGGAATGAGCCCAAAATCCCAAAGAAATCAGCCCCAAAATCCCATGGGAATCGATCCCAAATCCCAAAGAAATTGATCCCAGAATTCCATGGGAATGAGCCCAAAATTCCATGGGAATGAGCCCAAAATACCAAAGAAATCAGCCCCAAAATTCCATAGGAATGAGCCCAAAATTCCATGGAACTGAGCCCAAATCCCACAGGAATTGATCCTAAAATTCCATGGGAATTGATCCCAAAATCCTAAAGAAATCAGCCCCAAAATCCCAAAGAAATCAGCCCCAAAATTCCATGGAAATGAGCCCAAATCCCACAGGAATTGATCCTAAAATCCCAAAGGAATTGGCCCCAAATCCCGCGGGAAAATTTCTAATCCCAAAGGACAAAATTCCCAACCCCAAAGGAATTGATCCCAAATACCAAAGGAATTTATCCCAAAATTCCAAAGGAATTGATCCCAAATTCCACAGGAACTGATCCTAAAAATCCATGGGAATGAGCCCCAAATCCCAAAGAAATCAGCCCCAGAATTCCACGGGAATTGATCCTAAAATTCCATGGGAATTGATCCCAAAATCCCAAAGGAATCAGCCCCAAAATCCCATGGGAATCGATCCCAAATCCCAAAGAAATTGATCCCAGAATTCCATGGGAAGGCGCCCAAAATCCCAAAGAAATCAGCCCCAAAATTCCATGGGAAGGTGCCCAAAATCCCAAAGAAATTGGCCCCAAATCCCACGGGAAAAATTTCTAATCCCAAAGAATAAAATTCCCAATCCCAAAGGACAAAATTCCCAACCCCAAAATCCCAAATCCCAAAGGACAAAATTCCCAATCCCGAAAGGACAAAATTCCGAACTTTAAGTCGCAAAATTCCCAATCCCAAAGGGACAAAATCCCAACCCCAAAATCCCAAAATCCCAAATCCCAAATCTCCCAAAACGCTTCAGGGTCTGATTCCGATGACCCCAAATCCGTGCAGAATTTCAGAAATTCCAGGAATTCCATCAGAATTTCAGGAATCTCGTCGGGAAATTTTGGGAATTCCACGGGGAATTTTGGGAATTCCGTTGGGAATTTTGGAAATCTCGTGGAGAATTTCAGGAATTCCATTGGGAATTTTAGGAATTTTGGGAATTCTGTCGGGAATTCCGTGGTAATTTCGAGAATTCCATGGGGAAATTTTGGGGATTCCGTGGGAATTCCGTGGGGATTTCAGGAATTCCGTTGGGAATTTCCAGTAACTCCGTTGGGAATTTTGGGAATTCTGTGGAAATTTTAGGAATTCCGTGCGGAATTTTATGGGAATTTCAAGAAATAAGTCGAGAATTTCGGGAATTTTGGGAATTCCGCAAGAAATGTTGGGAATTCCATGGGAAATTTTGGGATTTTCGTCAGGAAATTTTGGGAATTCTGTCAGGAATTTTTGGGAATTCCATTGGGGATTTCGGAAATTCTGTCGGGAAATTCCGTCAGGAATTTCGGGAATTCTGTGGGAAATTTTGGGAATTCCTTCGGGAGTTTTGGGAACTCCGTTGGGAATTTTGGGAATCCCGTCGGGAATTCTGTGGAGATCTCAGGAACTCTGTGGGAAATTTCTGGAATTTTGGGAATTCCATTGGGAATTTCAGGAATTCTGTCAGGAAATTTCAGGATTTCCATGGGGGAATTTTGGGAATTCTGTGGAAATTTCAGGAATTCTGTCAGGAAAATTTGGGAATTCCAGGGGGGAATTTTGGGAATTCTGTGGAAATTTCAGGAATTCTGTCAGGAAAATTTTGGGAATTCCGGGGGGGAAATTTTGGGAATTGCATTGGGAATTTCGGGGATTCCGCAGGAAATTTTGGGAATTCTGGGGGGAAATTTTGGGAATTTTGGGAATTCCATTGGGAATTTCGGGAATTCTGTCAGGAAAATTTGGGAATTCCGTGGGGAAATTTTGGGAATTTCGGGAATTCCATTGGGAATTTCAGGAATTCTGTCAGGAAAATTTGGGAATTCCGTGGGGAAATTTTGGGAATTTCGGGAATTCCATTGGGAATTTCGGGAATTTCGAGGGGAAATTTTGGGAATTTCGGGAAATCCATTGGGAATTTCGGGAATTCCACAGGAAATTTTGGGAATTTCAGGAATTCCATTGGGAATTTCAGGAATTCCATTGGGAATTTCGGGAATTCCACAGGAAATTTTGGGAATTTCGGGAATTCCATTGGGAATTTTGGGAATTCCGGGGGGAAATTTTGGGAATTTCGGGAATTCCAACAGAATTTCGGGAATTCCGGGGGGGAATTTTGGGAATTCCGGGAATTCCATTGGGAATTTCGGGAATTCTGTCAGGAAAATTTGGGAATTCCGGGGGGAATTTCGTGGGAATTTCGGGAATTCCAACAGAATTTTGGGGATTTCGGGGGGGAATTTTGGGAATTTCAGGAATTCCATTGGGAATTTCGGGAATTCTGTCAGGAAAATTTGGGAATTCCGGGGGGAAATTTTGGGAATTCCATTGGGAATTTCAGGAATTCCACAGGAAATTTTGGGAATTTCGGGAATTCCATTGGGAATTTCAGGAATTCTGTCAGGAAAATTTGGGAATTCCGGGGGAGAATTTTGGGAATTCCATTGGGAATTTTGGGAATTCCATTGGGAATTTCGGGAATTCCGCAGGAAAATTTGGGAATTCCGTGGGGAAATTTTGGGAATTCCATTGGGAATTTTGGGAATTCCATTGGGAATTTCGGGAATTCTGTCAGGAAAATTTGGGAATTCCGGGGGGAAATTTTGGGAATTCCATTGGGAATTTCAGGAATTCCACAGGAAATTTTGGGAATTTCGGGAATTCCATTGGGAATTTCGGGAATTCCACAGGAAATTTTGGGAATTTCGGGAATTCCATTGGGAATTTCGGGAATTCTGTCAGGAAAATTTGGGAATTCCGTGGGGAAATTCTGGGAATTTCGGGAATTCCGCAGGAAAATTTGGGAATTCCGGGGGGGAATTTTGGGAATTTCGGGAATTCCGCCTCACCCATGATCTCGAGCTGCACGTGAAGGAAATTCTCGGCCTCGTCGCGGAGAGAACTCCGGGAGGGCAGCGGCACCGGAATGAAGCCGAACTGCTCCCGGTTGGACACGAACATCTGAACTCCTGGAATGTCGCGATAGAGAGCGGGAATATCGCGATAGAGATCGGGAATATCGGGAAAAATGGGATTGGGAATATCGGGAATATCGGGAGGGGAGCGGCACAGGAATGAAGCCGAACCGCTCCCGCTTGGACACGAACATCTGCACCCCTGGAATGTCGCGATAGAGAGCGGGAATATCGCGATAGAGATCGGGAATATCGGGAAAAATGGGATTGGGAATATCGGGAATATCGCGATGGGAGCGGCACAGGAATGAAGCCGAACTGCTCCCGGTTGGACACAAACATCTGAACTCCTGGAATGTCGCGATAGAGATCGGGAATATCGCGATAGAGATCGGGAATATCGGGAAAAATGGGATTGGGAATATCGGGAATATCGGGAGGGGAGCGGCACAGGAATGAAGCCGAACCGCTCCCGCTTGGACACGAACATCTGCACCCCTGGAATGTCGCGATAGAGAGCGGGAATATCGCGATAGAGATCGGGAGTATCGGGAAAAATGGGATCGGGAATGGGATTGGGGTCACTCTGACATTGGGATCACCCAATCCCAAAAATACCAAATCCCAAATCCATCCCAAATTCTGTACCTACCTCGTGCCAGGCGGCGGCAAAGACGATGATGTCATTCCAATCCCAAATCCCAACTCAACCCAATCCCAACAATCCCAAATCCCAAATCCCAACTCAACCCAATCCCAACAATCCCAAATCCCAACAATTCCAAATCCTAACCCAACCCAATCCTCACAACCCCAAATCCCAATTCAACCCAATCCCAATAATCCCAAATCCCAACAATTCCAAATCCCAACCCAACCCAATCCCAATAATCCTAAATCCCAACTCAACCCAACTCAGCCCAACCCAACTCAACTCAATCCCAAAAATCCCAAATTTCAAATCCCAACCCAACCCAACCCCAAAAATCCCAACCCAACTCAACCCCAAATCCCAAATCCCAACCCAATCCAATCCCGACTCAATCCCAACAATCGCAAATCCCAACTCAACTCAACCCAATCCCAAAAATTCCAAATCCCAACAATCCCAACTCACCTCAACCCAATCCCAACAATCTCAAATCCCAAATTGTGACTCAACTGAACTCGACCCAATCCCAAAAAATCCCAACAATCTCAAATCCCAACCCAATCCCAATCCCAATCCCAGACCACAACAATCCCAAATCCCAAATCCAGCCCAACCCAACTCAATCCCAAATCCCAACTCAACCCAACTCAACTCATCCCAACCCAATCCCAAATCCCAAAAATCCGAAATCCCAAAACCCAACTCAACCAAACCCAATCCCATCCCAAACTCAACAATCCCAACAATGCCAAATCCCAACTCAACCGAATCCCAAAAATCCCGAATTCCAACAATCTCAAATCCCAACTCTCAACTCCATCCCAAGCCAACCCAACTCAACCCATCCCAAACCCAATCCAATATCCCAAATCCCCAAAATCCCCAAAATCCCCAAAATCCCCAAAATCCCAAAAATCCCGAATCCCGTACCGGCCTCGCGGCAGGCGGCGGCGAAGACGATGATGTCATCGAAGGCGCTGGTACACCCGGGCGGGGGAGGGTGGAACGCCAAATTCCAGGAAATTCCCAAATCCCAACAATCCCAACAATCCCAATAATCCCAACAATCCCAAATCCCAAAAATCCCAAACTCATCCCAAATTCTGTACCCACCTTGTGGGAGATGGTGGTGGAGATGCTGATGTCATTCCAATCCCAAATCCCAACTCAACCCAATCCCAACAATCCCAAAAATCCCAAATCCCAACTCAACCCAACTCAACCCAATCCCAACAATCCCAAAAATCCCAAAATCCCAACTCAACCCAATCCCAAATCCCAAATCCCAAAATCCCAACTCAACCCAATCCCAACAATCCCAAAAATCCCAAATCCCAACTCAACCCAATCCCAAATCCCAACCCAATCTCAACAATATCAAATCCCAAATCCCAAACCTCAACTCAACCAAACCCAACTCAATCCCAACAATCCCAAATCCCAACTCACCAATCCCCAAAATCCCAAATTTCAAATGCCAAATCCCAACTAACCAATCCCAAAAATCCCAGATCCCAAATCCCAACACAACCCAATCCCCACAATCCCAAATTCCAAATGCCAAATCCCAAATCCCAACGCAACCCAATCCCAACAATCCCAAATTCCAACTCAACTCAACCCAACTCAATCCAACTCAAACACATCCCAAAAATCCCAAATCACAACAATCTCAAATCCCAAATTCCAACTCAACTCAACCAAACCCAACCCAATCCCAACAATCCCAAATCCCAACTCAACCCAATCTAATCCCAACAATCTCAAATCCCAAATCCCAACAATCCCAAATCCCAACTGAACCCAACCCAACTCAATCCCAACAATCCCAAATCCCAACAATCCCAAATCCCATCAATCTCAAATCCCGAATCCCAAAAATCCCGAATCCCGTACCGGCCTCGCGGCAGGCGGCGGCGAAGACGATGATGTCGTCGAAGGCCCCGGTGTATCCGGGCGGGGGAGGGTGGAACGCCAAATTCCAGGAAATTCCCAAATCCCAAATCCCAAAAATCCCAACAACCCCAAAAATCCCAAATTCCACCCAACCCAACCAAACTCAATCCAACTCAAACACATCCCAAAAATCCCAAATCCCAAAACCCAACTCAACCCAACCCAAAAATCTCAAATCCCAAATCCCAAATCCCAACTCAACTCAACTCATCCCAACCCAACCCAATCCCAAATCCCAAAATTCCCGAATCCCGTACCGGCCTCGCGGCAGGCGGTGGCGAAGACAATGATGTCATTCAAATCCCAAATCGCAAAAACCCCAATCCCAACCTCAAATCCCAAAAATCCCAAAAATCCCGAATCCCGTACCGGCCTCGCGGCAGGCGGCGGCGAAGACGATGATGTCGTCGAAGGCGCCGGTGTAGCCGGGCGGGGGAGGGTAGAAGGCCAAATTCCGGGATTTTTCCCGCCGCAGGTCCAGCAGGAACGCCGAGTGCACCATGGGCACCGGGAAACAACCGCGGCGCTCCCGGCGCCGGATCGGCAGGTAGGCCGCGGTGCGGCGGTAATAGCCCTGGGAACGAGATTTGGGAATGTGGGAATTTGGGAATGGCCTCGGGAATTTGGGAATGGCCTTGGGAATGTGGGAATGGATTTGGGAATGGCCTCGGGAATTCGGGAATGGCACCAGGAACGGCCTTGGGAATGTGGGAATGAGTTTGGGAATGGCCTTGGGAATGTGGGAATGGCCTTGGGAATGTGGGAATGGATTTGGGAATGGCTTTGGGAATGTGGGAATGGCATCAGGAATGGCCTCGGGAATGTGGGAATAGCCCTGGGAATGAGAGTTAGGAATTCGGGAATGGCCTTGGGAATGTGGGAATGAGTTTGGGAATGGCTTTGAGAAAGTGGGAATGGCGTCGGGAATGTGGGAATGGCACCAGGAACAGCCTCAGGAATTCAGGAATGGCACTGGGAATGTGGGAATGGCACCAGGAATGGCCTTGGGAATGTGGGAATGAGTTTGGGAATGGCTTTGAGAATGTGGGAATGGCCATTGGGAATGTGGGAATGGCACTGGGAGTGACCACTGGGAATGTGGGAATGTGTTCGGGAATGACCTCGGGAATGTGGGAATGGCACCAGGAATGGCCTCAGGAATGTGGGAATGGATTTGGAAATGTGGGAATGGATTTGGGAATGTGGGAATAACCCTGGGAATGAGTGTTGGGAATGTGGGAATGGCACTGGGAATGGCTTCAGGAATGTGGGAATGGCCATTGGGAATGTGGGAATGGCACTGGGAATGAGCGTCGGGAATTCGGGAATGGCCTTGGGAATGTGGGAATGGATTTGGGAATGTGGGAATGTGTTCAGGAATGGCCTCGGGAATGTGGGAATGGCACCAGGAAACAACCGCGGCGCTCCCGGCGCCGGATCGGCAGGTAGGCCGCGGTGCGGCGGTAATAGCCCTGGGAACGAGATTTGGGAATGTGGGAATGGGGGAATGGCCTCGGGAATTTGGGAATGGATTTGGGAATGTGGGAATGGCACCAGGAATGGCCTCAGGAATGTGGGAATGGATTTGGGAATGTGGGAATGGACACAGGAGTTTGGGAATGGCCTCAGGAATGACCATTGGGAATGGGGGAATGATGATGGGAATGACCCTGAGAATGTGGGAATGGTCTCGGGAATGTGAGAATGAATTTGGGAATGGCCTTGGGAATTTGGGAATGGCACCGGGAATGTGGGAATAGCACTAGGAATGAGCGTCCGGAATTCGGGAATGGCCTCGGGAACGTGGGAAGGGATTTGGGAATGTGGGAATGTGTTCAGGAATGGCCTCGGGAATGTGGGAATGGCACCAGGAAACACCCGCGGCGCTCCCGGCGCCGGATCGGCAGGTAGGCCGCGGTGCGGCGGTAATAGCCCTGGGAACGAGATTGGGGAATGTGGGAATGCGGGAATTTGGAAATGCTGTGGGAATGGCACTGGGAATGAGCGTCGGGAATTCGGGAATGGCCTTGGGAATGTGGGAATGGCCTTGGGAATGTGGGAATAACCCTGGGAATGAGTGTTGGGAATGTGGGAATGGCACCAGGAACGGCCTCGGGAATGTGGGAATGGCCTCGGGAATGTGGGAATGGCAGTGGGAATGTGGGAATGGCACTGGGAGTGACCACTGGGAATGTGGGAATGTGTTCGGGAATGGCCTCAGGAATGTGGGAATGGATTTGGAAATGTGGGAATGGATTTGGGAATGTGGGAATAACCCTGGGAATGAGTGTTGGGAATGTGGGAATGGCACTGGGAATGAGCGTTGGAAATTTGGGAATGGCCTTGGGAATGTGGGAATGATGTGGGAATGGCCTCAGGAATGGATTTGGGAATGTGGGAATGGCCTTGGGAATGTGGGAATGATGGTGGGAAGGCCTTGGGAACGTGGGAAAGACCATTGGGAATAGCCCTGGGAATGTGGGAATGGCCTCGGGAATTTGGGAATGGCCTCGGGAATGATGTGGGAATGGATTTGGGAATGTGGGACTGGCACTGGGAATGAACACTGGGAATGTGGGAATGGGTTTGGGAATGACCACTGGGAATAGCCTTGGGAATGAGCATTGGGAATTTGGGAATGGCCTCGGGAATGTGGGAATGGATTTGGGAATGGCTTTGGGAATGTGGGAATGGATTTGGGAATGTGGGAATGGCACCAGGAATGGCCTCAGGAATTCAGGAATGGCACTGGGAATGCGGGAATGGCCATTGGGAATGTGGGAATGGCACTGGGAGTGACCACTGGGAATGTGGGAATGATGTGGGAATGGCACCGGGAATGTGGGAATGGCACCAGGAAACAACCGCGGCGCTCCCGGCGCCGGATCGGCAGGTAGGCCGCGGTGCGGCGGTAATAGCCCTGGGAACGAGATTTGGGAATGTGGGAATGCGGGAATGGCCTCGGGAATTCGGGAATGGCCTTGGGAATGTGGGAATGGCACTGGGAGTGACCACTGGGAATGTGGGAATGTGTTCGGGAATGGCCTTGGGAATGTGGGAATGGCCTCGGGAATTTGGGAATGGCACCAGGAATGGCCTCAGGAATGTGGGAACAATGTGGGAATGGCACTGGGAATGAGCGTTGGGAATTTGGGAATGGCCTTGGGAATGTGGGAATTACGTCCAATGACCATTGGGAATGTGGGAATGGCACCAGGAATGGCCTCGGGAATGTGGGAGGATTTGGGATTTGGGAATGTGGGAATGGATTTGGGAATGAGGGAATAGCCCTGGGATCGAGGCAGGACTGTGGGAATGGATTTGGGAATGGCCTCAGGAATGAGGAACGGGAATGTGGGAATGGCCCTGGGAATGAGCGTTGGGAATTCGGGAATGGCCTTGGGAATGTGGGAATGAGTTTGGGAATGTGGGAATGGCCTTGGGAATGTGGGAATGGCACCAGGAATGGCCTCGGGAATGTGGGAATGGCCTTAGGAATGTGGGAATGGATTTGGGAATGGTCTTGGGAATGTGGGAATGATGTGGGAATGGCCTCAGGAATGGATTTGGGAATGTGGGAATTTGGGAATGGCCTCGGGAATTTGGGAATAGCCCTGGAAATGAGAGTTAGGAATTCAGGAATGGCCCTGGGAATGTGGGAATGAGTTTGGGAATGGCTTTGAGAATGTGGGAATGGCATCGGGAATTCGGGAATGGCCTTGGGAATGTGGGAATGGATTTGGGAATGTGGGAATGTGGCAATGGCACTGGGAATGGCCTCAGGAATTCAGGAATGGCACTGGGAATGTGGGAATGGCCATTGGGAATGTGGGAATGGCCTCGGGAATGTGGGAATGACTTTGGGAATGTGGGAATGGATTTGGGAACAGCCTCGGGAATGTGGGAATGATGTGGGAACGACTGGGGGGTGACCCCAGAATTCCCAATCCCAGAATTCCCAGAATTCCCGATCCCAGAATTCCCAGAATTCCCAGAATTCCCAGAATTCCCAGAATTCCTGGTGCCTCACCTGGGGCGTGGCCCCGGCCCAGAAGTTGGAGTAGGCGGCGCGCGAGTCCAACATCGGCGCCACCACCGTGCGCGACTCCGACACGAGCAGCGCCAGCGTGTCGGCGTGCAGCAGCACCACGTCCGCGTCCAGGAACTGCGGGGAGAAAACGGGAAAAATGGGGAAAAAATGGGAATTTGGGGAATATTTTGATTATTTGGAACATCGGTAAAAATAGGAATGTTGGGAATATTGGGAAAAACGGGACTGTTGGGAGTGTTGGGAATGATGCAAAAAATGGAAAAAATGGGAATGTTGGGAAAAAGGGGAATATTGGGAATGTTGGGAAAAATGGAAATATTGGGAAATTGGGAATGTTGGGAAAATGGGAAATATTGGGAAAAATGGGAAATATTGGGAATGCCAGGGACAGTGTGGACAGCCCAGGATCACCAGGACAACGAAAAAATGGAAAAATGGGAATATTGGTGATCCCCAGGGACCCCTCCCCAAATTCGGGGGCCTCCAGAGACCACCAGGGACCCCTCCCCAATTCCGGGACCCCTCCCCAAATTCCGAAATTCCCCAAAATTTGGCTCCTCCCAGCACCGACAGCCACACCCAGCCCTGGGTTAGGCCTATTTGGGGAAGGGTCCTTCCCCCCATTTCAGACTCCAGCGACCCCTCCCCAAATTCAAGGACCCCTCCCCAAATTCAGAGACCCCCGGGGACCCCTCCCCAATTCCGGGACCCCTCCCCAAATTCAGGACCCCTCCCCAAATTCCAAAATTTCCCCAAAAAATTTGGCACCACCCTGTCCCACCATGTTCACCCTTTTTGGGGAGGGGTCTTTTCCCCAATTTCGGACTCCAGCGACCCCTCCCCAAATTCAGAGACTCCCGGGGACCCCTCCCCAATTCGAGACCCCTCCCCAAATTCAGAAATTCCCAAAAATTTGGCTCCTCCCCCTCCCATTAAACAAAGCCACACCACACTCACCCAATTTGGGGAGGGGTTTTTCCCCAATTTCGGACTCCAGCGACCCCTCCCCAAATTCAGAGACCCCTCCCCAAATTCAGGGACCCCCGGGGACCCCTCCCCAATTCTGGGACCCCTCCCCAAGTTCAGGACCCCTCCCCAAATTCAGAAATTTCCCCAAATTTGATATTCCACCTCCAACCAAACAAAGCCACACCACACTCACCCTTTTGGGGGAGGGGTTTTCCCCCAATTTCAGACTCCAGCGACCCCTCCCCAAATTCAGGGACCCCCGGGGACCCCTCCCCCATTCGAGACCCCTCCCCAAATTCAGAAATTCCCAAAAATTTGGCTCCTCCCCCTCCCACCGAACAGAATTTTGAGCTCACCCCAATTTGGGGAGGGGTTTTCCCCCCAATTTCAGACTCCAGCGACCCCTCCCCAAATTCAGGGACCCCTCCCCAAATTCAGGGACCCCCGGGGACCCCTCCCCAATTCCGGGACCCCTCCCCAATTTCAGGACCCCTCCCCAAATTCAGAAATTCCCCCAAATTTTGGCTCCTCCCCCTCCCACCAAACACAGCCCTGAGCTCACCCCATTTGAGGAGGGGTCTTTGTCCCATTTTGGGGAGGGGTTTTCCCCCAATTTCAGACTCCAGCGACCCCTCCCCAAATTCAAGGACCCCTCCCCAAATTCAGGGACCCCCGGGGACCCCTCCCCAATTCGAGACCCCTCCCCAAATTGAGAAACTCCTCAAAAAATTTCACTTCTCCCCCTCCCAGCACCCACAACCATACCATGTACGCCCCCTTTGGGGTCTTTCCCCCCCCCAATTTAGGGCTCCAGCGACCCCTCCCCAAATTCAGAGACCCCCGGGGACCCCTCCCCAAATCCAGGACCCCTCCCCAAATTCAGGACCCCTCCCCAACTCTAAAATTCCCCCAAATTTTGGCTTCCCCCCCTCCCACCAAACAGAGTTTTGAGTTCGCCTCCATTTGGGGAGGGGTCTTTGTCCCATTTTGGGGAGGGGTTTTTCCCCAATTTTGGACTCCAGCGACCCCTCCCCAAATTCAGGGACCCCCGGGGACCCCTCCCCAATTCGAGACCCCTCCCCAATTTCAGGACCCCTCCCCAAATTCTGAAATTTCCCCAAAATTTGGCTCCTCCCCCTCCCACCAAACAGAGTTTTGAGTTCGTCTCCATTCGGGGAGGGGTCTTTGTCCCATTTTGGGGAGGGGTTTTTCCCCCAATTTCGGACTCCAGCGACCCCTCCCCAAATTCAGAGACCCCCGGGGACCCCTCCCCAATTCCGGGACCCCTCCCCGATTTCAGGACCCCTCCCCAAATTCCAAAATTCCCCCAAATTTTGATATTCCACCTCCAACGAAACAAAGCCACACCGCATTCACCCTTTTTGGGGAGGGGTCTTTCCCCAATTTCAGACTCCAGTGACCCCTCCCCAAATTCAAGGACCCCTCCCCAAATTCGAGGACCCCCGGGGACCCCTCCCCAATTCGAGACCCCTCCCCAAATTGAGAAACTCCTCAAAAAATCTCACTTCTCCCCCTCCCAGCACCCACAACCATACCATGTACGCCCCCTTTGGGGTCTTTCCCCCCCCCAATTTAGGGCTCCAGCGACCCCTCCCCAAATTCAGAGACCCCCGGGGACCCCTCCCCAAATCCAGGACCCCTCCCCAAATTCAGGACCCCTCCCCAAATTCAGGACCCCTCCCCAATTCTAAAATTCCCCCAAATTTTGGCTTCCCCCCCTCCCACCAAACAGAGTTTTGAGTTCGCCTCCATTTGGGGAGGGGTCTTTGTCCCATTTTGGGGAGGGGTTTTTCCCCCAATTTCGGACTCCAGCGACCCCTCCCCAAATTCAGAGACCCCCGGGGACCCCTCCCCAATTCCAGGGACCCCTCCCCAATTTCGGGGACCCCTCCCCGAATTCAGAAATTCCCCCAAATTTGGCTCCTCCCAGCACCGACAGCCACAACAATCCCTGAGTTTGCCCAATTTGGGGAGGGGTTTTCCCCCAATTTCGGACTCCAGCGACCCCTCCCCAAATTCAGAGACCCCCGGGGACCCCTCCCCAAATTCAGAGACCCCTCCCCGAATTCAGGACCCCTCCCCAATTTCAGAAATTTCCCCAAATTTTTATATTCTCCCTCCCTGCACCCACAGCCCTGAGCTCACCCCATTTTGGGGAGGGGTTTTCCCCCCAATTTCAGACTCCAGCGACCCCTCCCCAAATCCAGGGACCCCCAGGGACCCCTCCCCAATTCGAGACCCCTCCCCGAATTCAGAAATTCCCCCAAATTTGGCTCCTCCCAGCACCGACAGCCACAACAATCCCTGAGTTTGCCCAATTTGGGGAGGGGTTTTTCCCCAATTTCGGACTCCAGCGACCCCTCCCCAAATTCAAGGACCCCTCCCCAAATTCAGGGACCCCTCCCCAATTTCAGGGACCCCTCCCCAGCTCCAGGAGCCTCACCAGGATGAAATCAGCCCACAGGCCCCGCGCAGCCTCCAGGGCCTCCTGGCGCAGGCGCATCAGGTGCTCGTAGCGGGCGGGGGGCCAGTGCTTGGGACCCTCCTCATCTGGGAACGACCTGGGGGGGGGGAGAGGGGGGTGAGACCCCCGGGAGCCTCCCCAAATTGGGGGGAGACCCCTGGGAGCACCCCCAAAATTTGGGGGAAAAAGAAGAAAGGGAAACGCCTGAAATTGGACATTGAATTTGAGACCACCCAGCCAAATTGGGGATTGTTGGGGAAGGAGTTGGGGGGAATGAGACCCCCAGGACCCTCCCCAAATTGGGGGGAGACCCCCGGGAGCCTCCCCAAATTGGGGGGAGACCCCCGGGAGCATCCCCGAAATTTGGGAGAGCCCAACTCAAAATTTGGGGAAAAAAGGACCCCAAAAAGTTGAAAAAATTCCCATAATTTGGACACAGACAAGGACCCCCCACCCAAATTTGGGACCCTCCCCATCTGGGGAAGGACCTGGGGGGGTTGGGAGGGAGGTGAGACCCCCGGGACCCTCCCCAAATTGGGGGGAGACCCCCGGGACCACCCCCGAAATTGGGGAGACCCCAACCCAAAATTTGGGAGAAAAAGGAATCCAAAAAGTTGAAAAAATTGCAATAATTTGGGCATTGAATTTGGGACCACCCACCCAAATTTGGGATTGTTGGAGAGAATTCTGAGACCCCCAGGACCCTCCCCAAATTGTGGAGACCCTCAGGAGCCTCCCCAAATTGGGGGGAGACCCCCGGGAGCATCTCCAAAATCTGGGAGACCCCAACCCAAAATTTCGGAAAAAAGGGAAACTGAAAACTTGGGAAAAGTCTCCAAATTTGGGACCACCCACCCAAATTTGGGACCCTCCTCATCTGGGGAAGGACCTGGGGGGGTTGGGAGGGAGGTGAGACCCCCGGGAGCCTCCCCAAATTGGGGGGAGACCCCTGGGACCATCCCCAAAATTTGGAGACCCCAACCCAAAATTTGGGAGAAAAAGGAATCCAAAAAGTTGAAAAAATTGCAATAATTTGGGCATTGAATTTGGGACCACCCACCCAAATTTGGGATTGTTAGGGAGAATTCTGAGACCACCGAGACCCTCCCCAAATTGTGGAGACCCTCAAGACCACCCCAAAATCGTGGGGGACCCCTCCCCAAATTCTGGAGACCCCAACCCAAAATTTGGGGGAAAAAAGGGAATCTCAAAAATTGGGGAAAGTCTCAAAATTTGGGACCACCCACCCGAATTTGGGACCCTCCTCATCTGGGGAAGGACCTGGGGGGGTTGGGAGGGAGGTGAGACCCCCGGGAGCCTCCCCAAATTTACCCCAAAACCCTCAGGACCCCCAAAATTCCCCAAAATCAAAAAAAAATTCCACTTGACCACAGCTCCTGTTGGTGCCTCCACTCCCTAAAGTGACCAAACCCCAACACAAACTGCCCCAAAATTTCCCCAAATTTTGCCCAAAATGCCCCAAATTCTGCCCCAAATTTCCTCCAAAACTCTTCAGGACCCCAAAAATCCCCAAATTTCCCCAAAATCCCAAAAAATTCCACTTGACCCCAACTCCTGTTGGTGTCTCTGCTCCCTAAAGTGACCAAACCCAAACTGCCCCAAAATTGCCCAAATTTTGCCCAAAAATTCCAAGAATTCTCCCCAAAATCCCCCACGTTTTGCTCTAAACTCCCAAAATTTCTCCCAAAACCCTTCAGGACCCCAAAAATTCCCCAAAATCCCCCAAAAAATCTCCTTCACTGCAGCTCCTGTTGGTGCCTCCACTCCCTAAAAGTGACCAAACCCCAACAAAAACTGCCCCAAAATTGCCCAAATTTTGCCCAAATCTCCTCAAATTTTGCCCAAAATCCCCAAATTTTGCCCAAATTTCCCAAAAAATCCCCAATTCTCTCACCTGGGCTCCTCCTGGTGCCTCCAGAGCACTCTGTGGTACTGACTCTGCACTCGGCTCAGCCACTCCCCCAGCACGGCCGAGGTGTTGTCCACGCTGTGGTCCACGGCCACCCTGAGGGACATTTGGGGACATTTGGGGACATTTGGGGTCAGTCTGGGGACATTTGGGGTCATTTGGGGTCACTGTGCTCATTTGGGGTCATTGGGGTCAGGGCAGGTCAGGGTCACTTGGGGACATTTGGGGTCATTTAGGGTCATTGGGTCAGGGTCACTGGGGGTCCCTGCGGTCATTTGGGGTCACCAATGTCCCCATGTCCCCCAATGTCCCCACGTCCCCTCACATCCCCATGTCCTCTAATGTCCCCATGTCCCCCAATGTCCCCATGTCCCCCAATGTCCCCATGTCCCCCTCACACCCCCCAATGTCCCCATGTCCCCCGATGTCCCCATGTCCCCCTCCCACCCCCCAATGTCCCCTCACGACCCCATGTCCCACCATGTCCCCCTCACATCCCCATGTCCCCATGTCCCCCTCACGACCCCATGTCTGCCTATGTCCCCCTCACGTCCCCCGATGTCCCCACATTCCACTCATGTCCCCCTCATGTCCTCACGTCCCCCATGTCCCCATGTCCCCTCACGACCCACAATGTCCCCATGTCCCCTCGTGCCATGTCCCCTCATGTCCCCATGTCCCTCACGTGACCCCGTGTCCCACTCACATGCCTGTGTCCCCTCACGTCCCCACGTCTCCCCAATGTCCCCTTCGTATCCCATGTCCCCTCAAGTCCCAATGTCCCCTCATGTCCCCATGTGCCCTAACATCCCAAAGTTCCCCTCATGTCCCAATGCCCCCCTCATGTCGCCATATCCCCTCACATCCCCCTGTCCCCTCATGTCCCCATGTCCCCTCATGTCCCCATGTCCCCTCATGTCGCCATATCCCCTCACATCCCCTACTGTCCCCTCATGTCCCAATGTCCCCTTCACGTCCCCACATCCCCCAATGTCCCCATGTCCCCCTCACGCCCTCACGTCCCCACATCCCCCAATGTCCCCCTCACGCCATGTCTCCTCACATCCCAACGTCCCCTCATGCCCCCATGTCCCCTCACGACCCCATGTCCCCATGTCCCCCTCACATCCCCGTGTCCCCTCATGCCCCCATGTCCCCATGTCCCCTCACGTCCCCGTGTCCCCTCACGTCCCCATGTCCCCTCACGTCCCCGTGTCCCCTCATGTCCCCATGTCCCCTCACATCCCCGTGTCCCCTCATGCCCCCATGTCCCCGTGTCCCACTCACGACCCTATGTCCCCATGTCCCCCTCACATCCCCGTGTCCCCTCACGTTCCCCATGTCCCCCTCACGTCCCCGTGTCCCCTCACGTCCCCATGTCCCCTCACATTCCCGTGTCCCCTCACATCCCCGTGTCCCCTCACATCCCCGTGTCCCCTCATGCCCCCATGTCCCCATGTCCCCCTCACGTCCCCATGTCCCCTCACGTCCCCATGTCCCTCACGTCCCCACGCCCCCGTCCCCCCCAAAGTCCCCAGCGCCCCCAGACTCACCACAGCGCCATCCTGTCCTTGGGGTGCCGCAGCCTCTCGAGCCCTCCCAGCACCAGCGGCAGAGCGTGGGCCGCGTTCCGCGCCAGCAGCGCCACGACCACGCGCGGCGGCCGCAGCGGCGACTCGGGGCTCCAGCGCTCCTCGGGGAAGTACCCCGCGGCCGGGCCGGGCCCCAGGCCGAGCCGGAGCCCCCCGGAGGGACCCCCGGAGGGACCCCCGGAGGGGCCAAGGCCCGGCCCCGCCAGGAGCAGCAGCAGCAGCAGCGGCCACGGCCGCGCCGCCATCTTGGGCCGCCCCCTCACGGAGCCCGCCCTGCTCCCCTCAGGGCCCTCACGTTGGCCACGCCCACTACGCGCTGTGATTGGTTGAGAGTTCTAAGGGGCACGCCCATCAGATCCATATATGGGGTGATGCCACCCACAGTGTGTTGTAGCCACGCCCACCAACGCCACGGCCGCGCCGCCATCTTGGGCCGCCCCCTCATGTTGGCCACGCCCACAACGCGTTCTGATTGGATAATAACCATCAGGACACGCCCACCAGGGCCATATATGGGGTGTGCCATGCATTGTTTGTAGCCACGCCCACCCCTCACGTTGGCCACGCCCACGGCGCGCTCTGATTGGTTGAGAGCTCTCAGGGGCACGAGAGTCCAAATTTTCGATTTTTTTAATGAATAAAAAAGGAAATTTATGGAATTTCTGCTTCAAATTTGACCAAAATTTGCTTTTTTTCAACCCTTTTTTCCTCATCCCAGTCCCTCCCAGTCCATCCCAGTTCAAATTCCCGATTTTTTTAATGGAAAAAACCCCAAAATTATCAAAGTTCTGCTCCCAAAAAACCCAAAATTGGCTTTTTTTAGCTCATTTTTCCTCATCCCAGTCCATCCCAGTCCCTTCCATTCCATCCCAGTTCATCCCAATCCATCCCAGTCCAAATTCCTGATTTTTTTAATGGATAAGAAAGGAAAATCATCAAATTTTTGCTTCCAAATAAACCAAAATTGGCTTTTTTTAGCTCATTTTTCCTCATCCCAGTCCATCCCAGTCCCTCCCAGTTCCTCCCAGTCA
>JAXCHO010000697.1:0-22713 GCA_036630365.1 Acanthiza pusilla
TTGCTCAGCTGTTAGAGAAATTGTAGATTGGAAAAATGAAAAAAAATA
Organism: Acanthiza pusilla; assembly: GCA_036630365.1. NCBI lineage: Eukaryota > Metazoa > Chordata > Aves > Passeriformes > Acanthizidae > Acanthiza > Acanthiza pusilla. Next base: position 49 of record JAXCHO010000697.1, read on the forward strand.
GCAATTCATGGCCCTGGATGGTGGAGATAAAGCCCAGAGGGGGTGCCCAGCTCGCAGCTGGAGCCTCCTGCCCTATCGGGGGGGACAGCCCTCGGCTGGCACCTCGGAGGGTCCTGATAAGGAGCCAGGTCCCCTTATCAGCTGGGGGGGCAGGGCGGTGCTGAGAGGCCCTGGCACCTGCCCTGGGAGGGACCCTCCAGCCGGGAGTGTTTCACTGCAGGGAATTAATAATTTCTCCTGAAACTGGGGGCCCTGGGCTGCTCCTGCTGGCCCTGGGCTGCTCCTGGGCTGCTCCTGCTGGCCCAGAGCTGTTCCTGCTGGCCCAGAGCTGTTCCTGCTGGCCCAGAGCTGTTCCTGCTGGCCCTGGGCTGCTCCTGCTAGCCCTGGTGCTGGTCTGGGGCTGTTCCTGCTGGCCCAGAGCTGTTCGTGCTTGTCCTGGGCTGTTCCTGCTGGCCCAGAGCTGTTCCTGCTGGCCCTGGGCTGGCTCTGCTGGCCCTGGTGCTGGCCCAGGGCTCTTCTTGCTGGCCCTGGCTGTTCCTGCTGGCCCTGGGCTGTTCCTGCTGGCCCAGAGCTGTTCCTGCTGGCCCAGAGCTGTTCCTGCTGGCCCTGGGCTGTTCCTGCTGGCCCAGAGCTGTTCCTGCTGGCCCCGGGCTGCTCCTGCTGGCCCCGGGCTGCTCCTGCTGGCCCAGAGCTGTTCTTGGTGGCCCTGGGTTGTTCCTGCTGGCCCAGAGCTGTTCCTGCTGGCCCTGGGCTGTTCCTGCTGGCCCTGGGCTGCCCCGGGGGGCAGAGGGATGGAGGTGCTGGAGCAGGCCTTGGCTCCGCGGCTCTGATTCCTGGATTGGTTTGGCTGTGGCACACTGGGGGCTGTGCAGAGACTTGCTGGGAGATAAATCAGAGAGCTGTGGGTGTGTGGAATGGTTTGGGTTGGAAGGACCTTAAAGCTCACCCAGTTCCAATCCCAACACCTTTCCCTATCCCAGGCTGATCCAAGCCCTGTCCAGCCTGGCCTGGGACACTCCAGGGACCCAGGGGCAGCCACAGCTCCTCTGGGAATTCCATCCCAGCCCCTCCCAGGCAGGAATTCCTTCCCAAAATCCCATCCATTCCCCCTCGGGCAGTGGAAGCCATTCCTGTGCCCTGTCCCTCCAGGCCCTCCTGCCCAGCAGATTCCCAGGGCTGCAGAGGGATGGGAAAACAGAATCATGGAATGCTTTGGGCTGGGAGGGACCTCAAATCCCACCCAGTGCCACCCACCATGGGCAGGGACACCTCCCACTGTCCCAGGTCACCCCAAACCCTGTCCAGCCTGGCCCTGGACACTCCCAGGCCGAGGCTGCTGCAGCCCCAATGAGTTTTCAGCACCACAAGGAGCTTTGCCCTTCCCTGTTTTCCTTTCCCTGATGGAGTTTGGGGCTCCTGGAGCACCCGAGGGAAGCCCTGACCCCAGGGAGCTCCAGGATGGGACACAGGGAGCAACGGGAAGGGAAGAGCGAGGGAATCCTTGCCCAGGCCTGGTTTCAGAGGGAGCTTTTCAAGGGAAGCCGAGTTCCCTTTGCCCGGGGATGAGTCCTCTTTGCCAGGACAGCATCCAAGAAACAGACTCTCCTTTTCCTGCCTGGCACAGGTGACAAACCACAGCCCCTCTGTCCCTTTTCCTTGTGCCAGCACAAACCACAGCCCCTCTGTCCCTTTTCCTTGTGCCAGCACAAACCACAGCCCCTCTGTCCCTTTTCCTGGCAGGAATCGTGGATAATTCCATCCCATCTCCAGGAAAATGGGGAAAACCCCTCAGGCCGAGCCTCTGCTTTGGCACCTGAGCTCCCTGAGGTCCCCAGCACGGGAGCAGGAGCAGGAAGGATTCCTCATGTCACTGCTCCGGGGTTAAAATGTAACCTGATCCTACCTGGAAGCAGAACTCCAGCCTGATCCAGGTCATTATCAGCGAGCAAGACCTGAGAGTGCAGGGAAAGGGCTCATTAAGGTGACACTGTAATTCCTCCTCCCTTCCCTGCCCTGCTGGAGGCGCGGGGAGGAGATTAAAGTGCCCTTGGTTGGTGCTTAGGGAGAGGAAAACCTCGATAAAGCCTGTGGAGCAATCCTGGGCAATGTGTCCCTGCCAGTTTTATCTCCCTGGATCACAGGAAAGGAAGCTTGGAGCAATCCTGGAGATGTGTCCCTGCCAGTTTTATCTCCCTGGATCACAGGAAGGGAAGCTTGGAGCAATCCTGGGCGATGTGTCCCTGCCAGTTTTATCTCCCTGGATCACAGGAAGGGAATTTGGGATCATCATTCCCTTCTGGAATCACTGGGGTGGATGTCCAGCTCCAAAATGTCATTTAATTCGGAAAACACAGCCATAAACCCTGTCATAAACCTGGATTTTCTCACCTCGTGTGTATTCATTTCCAAACCAAACACTTTTATTTTCCTGCTCTTTTCAGCCTCTCAGGGTGGTTTTCCTCCTTCCCAGCAGCACAGGCTTGATCTCTTCCCAAGGAAATCAAGGTGTGATAATCCCCTGGCTTCTTCCAGAGGGTGAGATGGAGGGGAGGAAGGGGAGATTGAAGTTAAATTTTGTGTCACTGAAGGGTTTTACTCTCAGCTCTCCACGGTCAGGGTTTCCTAGGAGGGCTGGGACACCCTGGGGGAGCTGCTGGCTGTCACCTGCAGCTCTCCCACCTCCCGGGCCAGCGTTTTTCCAGGAGCAGGAAGCACTGCCAGCTCCCCAGGATCCACCAGGAGCCAGTCCCATGCGTGACGCTGCCCTTTATTGTTATTTTCTCCAGCAGCTCCCGCGGGGAACAGAGAATTCCCAGCACAAATATGGCAAAGAGGGAGGAGAACAGCACGTGCTGCCCCCAGCACCTCTCCAGGAGCCCAAGATGTCACCCGACTGGGATTTTCTCACCTCATTTCCAAACCAACCACTTTTATTTTCCTGCTTTTTTCAGGCTCTGAGGGTGGTTTTCCTCCTTCCCAAGGCCCCCCGCAGCAATAAATTGCCCTGCATTATCACGGGAATGGTTAACCTTGATTTGAGTACGCGCTACACCTCCTTCCCTGCAAGGTCGAATTCCAAATAATCCTTTGGAGAGGAATGGAATAAAGCCCGAGCTGTCCCCTGGGCCGCAAAGACTTTGCCTCCTTCTCCTGCAGAGCACCGAATTCACCTGGATTGGGTTGGTTTTGTGGTGGAACAAGGAAATCGTGTAAAATATGAGGAGAGAGATGCATTTTTGGGGAGCAGGGACATGGGGGGAGTTCGTTCCTCCCACACACAGGAAGGAATTGCAGCACAGGGATGTGGATGCTGTGGATCCTTTCTTCCCAAAAAGCCTTTCAGGGAAGGGCACAAAACTTTCCGAAGCTTTGGATTAATTTATGGATTAAAAATCCATTAAAATTAATGGATTTTTTCCCCCCCTGGTGAGGCTGAGCCCTGGCAGGGGAATGGCTGTGGCACCTCATCCTGCGGTGGTGACAGGAGGGGACACAGGGCTGACACCTCCAAACCCCCCCCAAAAAACCCCAAATAAACCCTGCTGTGGGCAGCTCCCCCTGGGTCAGCAAGGCAGGATCTGAGCTCGTGCTTTGGGGACAATTTGGGGCTGCTCTGGGGCCAATTTGGGGCTGCTTTGGGGACAATTTGGGGCTGCTTTGGGGACAATTTGTGGGGCTGCTTTGGGGACAATTTGGGGCTGCTTTGGGGACAATTTGTGGGGCTGCTTTGGGGACAATTTGGGGCTGCTCTGGGGACAATTTGGGGCTGCTTTGGGGACAATTTGGGGCTGCTCTGGGGACAATTTGGGGCTGCTCTGGGGACAATTTGGGGCTGCTCTGGGGCCAATTTGGGGCTGCTTTGGGACAATTTGGGGCTGCTTTGGGAACAATTTGGGGCTGCTTTGGGGACAATTTGGGGCTACTCTCGGGACAATTTGGGGCTGCTTTGGGGACAATTTGGGGCTGCTTTGGGACAATTTGGCGCTGCTTTGGGGACAATTTGGGGCTGCTTTGGGGACCTTTGCTCATGGGATCTCCATGGGGCGATGGCAGGAGGGTCCCTGGCCTTGCAGGAGGGGTGGCTGGGAGCTTTGAGGGCCGCACACATTCTCAGGAGGGCTGTGAGCTCGCACAGGCCATGCAGAGGTGACACCTCGGGTGTCCCAGCCGTGCCACCCTGCAGGGACCATCACCCTGGAGAAAGCTGCGACTCAAACCCCTCAGGAATGGCTGAATCTCCCCTTCCTTCCCCCCGCACCTTTCCCCACGGCACAAGCCAGGGGATCCCCACACCTTTCCTCCCTCCGGCAGAGCCTCGGTGGCTGCGGCTGGCTCGGTGTGACACCGCGCTTAGCGCTCCGAGTGACATTTCCGAGCCGCGGCCGCGTCCCCACAGCGGCGGGGCCCGAGCAGCGCCCGCCCCTCAGGGCCACGCCCCGCCCCCTCCGCCACCGCAGCCAATCACAGCCCGGCTCCGCGCCGCGGCTCATCTGCTATTAATTAATATTCCTGTCAATCATTCCTCGCTGGGTGATGTCACTGAGCGCGCCCCGCGCTGATTGGTGGAACCGGAATGGGCGTGGCAAGCGCGTCTTTAAAGAGGGGTCGGGACGGCGCGCGGTCCCAGTGCCCCCCCCCCCCCCCCCCCCCGTGCCGGTGTCCCCGCGGTGTCCCCAAGCCCCGCCCGTGTCCCCCCGGTGGCGGCGGATGGAGCTGAGCTGTGCCATGGGGGGCAGCGCCGCCGCCCCGCCGGGCCCCGGGCCCCCCGCCGCCGCCGCCGCCGGGGCCGGGCTGATGGAGGGCGAGGAGTACGAGAGCCTGCCCAGCGGCGCGGCGCTCGGCACGCACATGGTGGCCGGGGCCGTGGCGGGGATCATGGAGCACACGGTCATGTACCCCGTGGACTCGGTCAAGGTGCGCGGGGACAGCGGCGAGCGGCGGGGACGGGGTGCCCGGGGGGCGCGGGGGACGCGGGCAGTCCGCGATGGAGCGGGGGACACGCGTGGGGTCCCGGGGATGCTGCGGGGAGCGGCACGGCACGCGTGGGGTGCTGCTGTGCTCAGGGGGGAGTGTGCAGGGAGTTGTTGGGGTGCAGGGAGCTGTTGGGGTGCAGGGAATTGTTGGGGTGCAGGGAGTTGTTGGGGTGCTGGGAGCTGTTGGGGTGCTGGGAGTTGTTGGGGTGCAGGGAGCTGTTGGGGTGCAGGGAATTGTTGGGGTGCAGGGAGTTGTTGGGGTGCAGGGAGCTGTTGGGGTGCAGGGAATGATTGGGGTGCAGGGAGTTGTTGGGGTGCAGGGAGCTGTTGGGGTGCAGAGAGTTGTTGGAGTGCAGGGAATTGTTGGGGTGCAGGGAGTTGTTGGGGTGCTGGGAGTTGCTGGGGTGCAGGGAGTTGTTGGGGTGCAGGGAGCTGTTGGGGTGCAGGGAGTTGTTGGGGTGCAGGGAATTGTTGGGGTGCAGGGAGCTGTTGGGGTGCAGGGAGTTGTTGGGGTGCAGGGAGTTGTTGGGGTGCAGGGAGCTGTTGGGGTGGAAAGATTTGTTGGGGTGCAGGGAGCTGTTGGGGTGCAAGGGGGAATTGTTGGGGTTCAGGGAGTTGTTGGGGTGCAGGGAGCGGGAGGTACAAGGGGTGTGCGAGGGGTTTTGGGGTGCGGAAGTGCTGGGGTGCAAGGATGGGGTGGGGATGCGAGGAGCGGAGAGAGTGGAAAGGTGTGCGAGGGGTTTTGGGGTGCAGGAAATGCTGGGGGTGCAAGGGGGGAGATGGTAAGGGGGTGCACAAGGGATTTTTAGGGTGCAGGGAAGGGACGGAGTGTGTGGGGTGTGCAAAGGGTTTTAGGGTGCGGGGAAGGGACAGATTGGGGTGCACAAGGAGTTTTAGGGTGCAGGGAAGGGCGAGGTGGGGAGGGTGTGCGAGGCGCTGGTGGGGTGCAAATGGGGAAGTGTGGAAGCAGTTTTTGGGGTGCCAGAAGCGCCGGGGGTTCTGGGGCTTGGTGGGGTGCAAATGGGGAAGTGTGGAAGCAGTTTTTGGGGTGCAAGAAGCGCCGGGGGTTCCGGGGCTTGTTGGGGTGTAAGGGATGTGCGAGAGTTTTGGGGTGCAAAAGCGGAAAGTATGCGAGAAATTGGAGTATCAGAAGTGCTGGAGGTTCCGGGGCTTGTTGGGGTGTGAGGGATGTGTGAGAGTTGTTGGGGTGTGAAGGAGGAGAGTGCGCAGGAAATTGGGGTCCGAGGAGAGGGAGGAGCGTGGAAGGAGCGTTGGGGTGCGGGAAAGGTGGGAATGTGTGAGGAATTTTGGGGTGCAGACAGGCAAAGCGTGTGGGAGGAACTGTACATGGAATGTTGGGATGCACGAGGTTCCCGGGACAGGGAATGCGCTGGGCAGGTCCCTGAGGTGTCACCCCCAAATCCTCTGGATCTGGAGCTCTGTCCTGCAGCCCGGGGAGCTTGGCACAGCCCTGGTGCAAAGGTGACATCCCAGCGCTGCTCCCTGCCCTGGGAGATGCCACCAGTGCCCTCCTGGCCTGGAACTGCATCCGGAGCTCCCCGGGGCAGCTTTTCCCTCCTGGAGTTTTAGAATCCTACAGCAGGAGGGAAAATCTGCTGGGATGGGGTGCTGGGGACAGCCTGGATGGCATGGACGTGGTGTTGGCTTTTTTGGGGTCAGGTTGTTTGAGAAGGGCTGAGGGTGGCTTTGGGAGCTGATGATGCTCCAGCAGACTGAGGTAAGAATTCCCAATATTTCCAGAGTGCTGGGAAGCACCCTGAAGGGTAATTCCTCTCCCTGCCTTGCCATTTTGCTGCTGTGGGGCCTTAAAAAACGAAGAGGAAAAGCTGGGAACAGCCAGGCTGCCTCGGTGCCGCCGCGGGTGAATCACAAGATGTTGCAATCCCTCCTCGATTTCAGGGCTCCCTGAAAGAGCAGAAAGGGGAGAGAAGAGGAAATGCTTTGGCTTTGAGAGGCTGCAGGTCCTGCAAATATTTCAAAGAAAATATTCCCTGGAATTTTTTTTCTTTTTTTGCTTTGTTTTCCCTCTGGGTCTTGTCCCTGCTGGACCTGGCTCACAGATTGGGGATGTCCCCCTGGATGTGGGGGTGGCACAGATGGCACCAACCCCTGGCACAGCCCAAGGAGGTGTTTTGTGCCCAGTCATGGCCGGAGCAGCTCCGTGGGTGTTGTCACTCTGGAATTCTGGGGCTGCTCACGAGGGCATTTCCTCGGCGGGGAGAGGAGAGCGAGAAAATGAAAGCAGCGCCCAACTTCCCGGAGCGGGAGGTGCTTCCCAGGAAAAGCTCCCTGGGCTCTCAACTCCCTCCTCGCTCCAGGGCTGGGGATAATTCCACTCAGCCAAGTGCCTGGAAGTGCTGGGGAGCAGAAAAAACTCTCTGGTGCTGCTGGAAAATTCCCGTGGAGCCTGGAAAGGTGTGCTGGGCAGAGGGAAATAAATCCTGCGCTGCAGGCTGGGATCCTGCTCCAGGCGCTCACTGCTGTGCTGCCTGCCTGCTTGGGGAAAAGTGACCCAAAATGGGATTTTTTGATCCCTGAAGAGCTTTATTTTTGTTGTAGTGGGAGGTGAACAATAACAATGAGTTTGTGGGAGCAGCTCTGTCGTTCCAGTATGAGAGAGGGGCAGAATTCCTGCAGGAAAGGAGCACTGGGACTGCCTGGATGCATCCCTGCTCCGGCCCTCACCACCTGGCTGCTCTGAGAACGGTGACAACTGACCCAAAAAAGGGATTTTTTGATCCCTGAAGAGCTTTGTTTCTGTTGTAGTGGGAGTAATTCAATAACAATGAGTTGTAGGAGCAGCTCTGTCACGCCAGCATGGGCGAGGAGTGGAATTCCTGCAGGAAAGGAGCACAGCTCCTGCCTTGGTGGGACTGCTTGGATCCATCCCTGCTCCAGCCCTCACCACCTGGCTGCTCTGGGAAAAGTGACCCAAAAAGGGATTTTTTGATCCCTGGAGAGCTTTATTTTTGCTGTAGTGGGAGTAATTCAATAACAATGAGTTGTAGGAGCAGCTCTGTCACTCCAGCATGGGCGAGGAGTGGAATTCCTGCAGGAAAGGAGCACTGGGACTGCCTGGATCCATCCCTGCTCCCTGCACTCACCACCTGGCTGCTTTGGGAAAAGTGACAACTGACCCAAAAAGGAATTTTTTGATCCCTAAAGAGCTCTATTTTTGCTGTAGTGGGAGTTGAACAATAACAATGAGTTTGTGGGAGCAGCTCTGTCACTCCAGCACGGGAGAGGAGTGGAATTCCTGCAGAAAATGAGCACTGGGACTGCCTGGATCCATCCCAGCCTGGGCTTGGGATGTGCAGGAACAGCACCTGGGGAGGTCCTGCTCGGGTGGGGGAAATGTTTGGGTTGCAGAGAATCATTTCCTGCCGAAGAGAAACTGAAAATGTCGTCATTTGGGGAATGTTTTGCTGCAGACACTTGCACAACCCCGGGGCTTGGGGAGGTCACACATCCTGGAATGGTTTGGGTGGGAAGGGAACTTAAAATCACCCAGTGCCACCCCAGGGACACTCCCACTGTCCCAGGGTGCTCCAGCCTGGCCTGGGACACTCCAGGGATCCACAGCTCTTCTGGGAATTCCATCCCAGCCTGGGACATGTCCAGGGATCCACAGCTCCTCAGGGAATTCCATCCCAGCCTGGGACACTCCCAGGGATCCACAGCTCCTCAGGGAATTCCATCCCAGCCTGGGACACTCCCAGGGATCCACAGCTCCTCAGGGAATTCCATCCCAGCCTGGGACACTCCAGGGATCCACAGCTCCTCAGGGAATTCCATCCCAGCCTTGGGCACTCCAGGGAGCCACAGCTTCTCAGGGAATTCCATCCCAACCCCTCCCCACCCTCCCAGGGCAGAATTCCTTCCCAACATCCAATTTAAATCCACACTCTTTTTCCTTCTCGTTATTTTCCATTGTTAAATAAAACATTAAATAATAAACAACATTTTTTTTCCTCCCCCATCTGCCGTGAGGCAAAGCCCCTTTGAGCTCCAGCTCTTTTCCTCTCCCCCTCAGCACTGCTCATGTTCCCACTCTGGATTTTCCTGGTGCTGATGGATTTTTGGTTTTTTTTTCAGCGTTTTCGGGCTTGTTTTGGTTTGGAGCTGTCCTGGGAGCTCTGATCCCTCTGGGAATGATCTGGAGGGATCGAGGTGTCAAGGACTCCTGGTGGCAGCAGGAAAGGAGCTCTGGAGGACTCCCTGGAGTCTCCTCCTCCTCCTCCTTTCCCCAATCCGTGTGATGATTTTTCTGCTGGAGCTGTGGAAAACAAAGGATTGGATCCCTTGGGGATGTGAGGAAGAGTTTTCCTCCCCTGGGGATTAATTAATTGCTGGGGGTGCAGGGCTGGCACCTCCCTTCTCACAGAGGGTGGGACTCAGGGGACAAAAAAATCCTTTTTTGTGCCAACCTGGCCTGGTTTGGAGCTTCCCTGCTGGGCATGAAGGTCCTGGAGCACAGGGGGACAGCTGAGGGTGTGGGGCTGGGGATTTTTTGGGGTTTGGGGGTTCTGTGTCCCCCATGCTCCTGTTCCAGCTGAGGGAGAGTTGGATGTTGGAATTGTGGATAACCTCCTTGCTGGTTCAGCTGAACCTCCCAAAAATTTGGGTTCAGAGCTTGAGCCCAGCTCATGCCTGGTCCAGAAATTCTCTTTATTTCCTGCTAAAACGAGATTGTGTTCCTGTGGGAGTTTCTGCCAGGCTGGCTCTGCCACACGGAGCTGGGAAAAGCAGGTTGAGTTCAGAGAAAATCAATAAAAAACCCCAAACGAAAGGCAGGTGAGGTCTGAGGGTGTTTTTAGGGTGTCAAATCGGTGACCTTCTGCCAGGATATGCAGAACAGAGCCCTGACTCCTCTGGGAGAGCATTTCTGGCTGGAAAAAACCCTGGGATAATGCAGGGGGCTGGGGCTCTTCCCAAACTGCAGCCAGAGCTCTTCCCAAAGTGCAGGGAAGTGCCCCAGCCTGACCCTGGTGGTGTTTTGTGTGCCCAAGCTGCACCCAGAGCTCTTCCCAAAGTGCAGAGAACCACCCTAACTGGACCCTGGCACTCGTGGTGGTGTTTTTTCTGCCCAAACTGCACCCAGAGCTCTCCCCAAAGCTCAGGGAACTGCCCAAACCTGACCCTGGTGGTGTTTTTTCTGCCCAAACTGCACCCAGAGCTCTCCCCAAAGCTCAGAGAACTGCCCAAACCTGACCCTGGCACTCATGGTGGTATTTTTTTGTGCCCGAATTGCACCCAGAGCTCTTCCCAAAGCTCAGAGAACTGCCCAAACCTGACCCTGGTGATGTTTTTTTTGTACTCAAACTTCACCCAGCAGGACAGAGCTCTTCCCAAAGCTCAGGGAACTGCCCCAACCTGACCCTGGCTCTCCTGGTGGTGTTTTTTGTGCCCAAACTTCACCCAGAGCTCTTCCCAAAGTGCAGGGAACCACGCAAACCTGACCCTGGCACTCGTGGTGGTGTTTTTTTCTGCCCAAAGAACTGCCCAAACCTGACCCTGGCTCTCCTGGTGGTGTTTTTTCTGCCCAAATTGAGGACGGAGCTCTTCCCAAAGCTCAGAGAAGTGCCCAAACCTGACCCTGGCTCTCCTGGTGGTGTTTTTTCCCAGCCAGGACAGCCCCTGTGGCCGTCCCCGCGCTCTCCTTATGCAATGAGGATTAATTTCAGGGAGGTGCAGAGACATTTCTTGGCTGCTTATCAGGGGTGAGGCTCCCGGAGCTGCTGCTCGGCCTCAGATAGGTGAGAGGAGCTGGGGGCACTGCCCAGAGCTCGGGGAGATCACCTCCTCAGTGCTGAGAAACTCAGATCGCTCAGGCAGAGCCCACAGGATCCTGGCTTTGGTTATTCCTTGGGCTCTTCGTGCTCTTCAATTCTGATTTTTGTTATTCCTAATGTTCCTAGACCTGTTCAGTCCTCATTTTGGTTATTCTTCGGTCCATTTTTCCCAGCTTTGGTTATTCCTTGGGCTCTTCGTGCTCTTCCGTCCTGGTTTTGGTTATTCCTCGTGTTCTCAGACCTATTCAATCCTGATTTTTGTTATTCCTCGTGTTCTTAAACCTATTCAATCCTGATTTTTGTTATTCCTCGTGTTCTTAGACCTATTCAATCCTGATTTTTGTTATTCCTCGTGTTCTTAGACCTGTTCAGTCCTGATTTTTGTTATTCCTCATGTTCTCTGACCTGTTCAGTCCTCATTTTGGTTATTCCTTGGGGAGTTTGTCCTGTTGAATCCTGGTTTTTGTTATTCCTCGTGTTCTCAGACCTATTCAATCCTGATTTTTGTTATTCCTCGTGTTCTCAGACCTATTCAATCCTGATTTTTGTTATTCCTTGTGTTCTCAGATCTCTTCAGTCCCGGTTTTGGTTGTTCCTTGGGTTGTTTTTCCTGGTTTTGGTTATTCTTTGGTCCATTTTTCCCAGTTTTGGTTATTCTTTGGGCTCTTCGTGCTCTTCAGTCCTGGTTTTGGTTATTCCTCGTGTTCTTAGACCTATTCAATCCTGATTTTTGTTATTCCTCGTGTTCCTAGACCTGTTCAGTCCTCATTTTGTGTAATTCTGGCAGGGGTTTTTTGGAATTCTTTGGAATTCTGGCGGGGATTTTTGCAGGGTTTTTTTTGGAATTGTGGCAGGGATTTTTTGGAATTCTGGCAGGGATGTTTTGGAATTCTAGCAGGGATTTTGTGTTATTCTGGCAGGGGTTTTTTGGAATTCTGGCAGGGATGATTTTTTGGGATTCTGGCAGGGATGTTTTGGAATTCTGGCAGGAATTTTTTTTAATTCTGGCAGAGGTTTTTTGGAACTCTGGCAGGGATTGTTTGAAATTCCGGCAGGGATTTTTTGGCATTCTGGCAGGGATTTGTTGGAACTCTGGCAGGGGTTTTTTGGAATTCTTTGGAATTCTGACGGGGATTTTTGCAGGGTTTTTTTGGAATTGTGGCAGGGATTTGTTGGAACTCTGGCAGGGATTTTTTGGAATTCTGGCAGGAGTGTTTTGGAATTGTGGCAGGGATTTGTTGGAACTCTGGCAGGGATTTTTGCAGGGTTTTTTTGGAATTGTGGCAGGGATTTTTTGGAATTCTGGCAGGAGTGTTTTGGAATTGTGGCAGGGATTTGTTGGAACTCTGGCAGGGATTTTTTGGAATTCTTTGGATTTCTGGTGGGGATTTTTGCAGGGATTTTTTTGAATTCTGGCAGGGGTTTTTTGGAATTCTTTGGATTTCTGGTGGGGATTTTTGCAGGGATTTTTTTGAATTCTGGCAGGGATTTTTTTGAGTTCTGGCAGGGATTTTGTGTCATTCTGGCAGGGATTTTGTGTCATTCTGGCAGGGATTTTTTGGCTAACCCCACTCTCCCCGCTGTGCTCTGTGGCAGACGCGGATGCAGAGCCTGCAGCCTGACCCCAGGGCTCGCTACCGCGGTGTCTACGAAGCTCTCAGGAAGATGATCGTGACCGAGGGCTTCTGGAGACCTCTGCGAGGGATCAACGTCACCGTGCTGGGCGCTGGCCCTGCCCACGCCATGTACTTCGCCTGCTACGAGAACATCAAAAAATCTCTCAGCGAGATTTTCCAGCAGGGAGGAAACAGCCACTTGGCCAATGGTATTTTAGGGGTTTTAATTGAAAAAATAACTCTCATCCCCTGCTTGCTTCTCACTCAGCCTCCCAATTAAAATTCTGATTTAATCTCAAATTATTCCAGCGCAGTTGAGTGGGCAAAAGTGTGGTTGCACTGTTTTAGAATCTGTCTGTTCCTTCTCAGGGAGAATAGAGATAAGCTGCATTCTTTTACTTTCTTAATCTGTGTGTTTGGTATTAGGTGTTATTTGGCTGTGACCAATGGTTTTAGGAGGTGGGTTCTTTGCTGGCCAATAGTTGCTAGAGTATAAATGGATATAAAAGAGGTTTTTTGTAAATAAAGCTTCCCTTTCTGCCGTAAAAAAAAAAAAAAAAAAAAAAAGAGAGAGAGATTAAGAAAGTAAAAGAATGCATCTTATCTCTATTCTCTCTGAGAAGGAACAGAAAGATTCTAAAACAGTGCAACTACACAAAAGGTGTCCAGGTGTGGCTGTGCTGTTCTATATTATAATATAAAGTTGAAAAAGAATTCAGGATGATCAAATCTCAGCTCTGGAGGTGTCACCTAAAGGTGTGACCTTACCTGAGAGTGTCACCTCACCCTCTGGAGGTTTGAAGTTCAGGTTGTTCCAGGTGTCCCTGGGAGCACCGAGTGCACTCCATCCTCTGTGCGTTTACTTTTCAGCAGGAATATTCTGCTTTTAAGCCTAGAAGTAGCAGGAATATTCTGCTTTTAAGCCTAGAAATAGCAGGAATAATTTACTTTTAAGCCTAGAAATAGCAGGAATATTTTACTTTTAAGCCTAGAAGTAGCAGGAATATTTTACTTTTAAGCCTAGAAGTAGCAGGAATATTCTGCTTTTAAGCCTAGAAAGAGCAAGAATATTTTACTTTTAACCCTGGAAGTAACAGGAATATTTTACTTTTAAGCCTAGAAATAGCAGGAATATTCTGCTTTTAAGCCTAGAAATAGCAAGAATATTATACTTTTAAGCCTGGAAGTAACAGGAATATTTTACTTTTAAGCCTAGAAATACAGGAATAATTTGCTTTTAAACCTAGAAATAGCAGGAATATTCTGCTTTTAAGCCTAGAAATAGCAAGAATATTTTACTTTTAAGCCTGGAAGTAACAGGAATATTTTACTTTTAAGCCTAGAAATAGCAGGAATAATTTGCTTTTAAGCCTAGAAACAGCAGGAATATTTTACTTTAAAACCCAGCAATAGCAGTGGAAACCCTAGAACTGAGCAGCCAGGGTTTGTGCAGGAGATTTCCATGATTTTGATGGGATTTTTTGGTAGGAATCCACCACGGGGTCACCGAACTCAGCAAAGGGAATAAAATCCCTTCTCCCTGCTGCTCCATTTTGCTAGGAACACATTCCTGCATTTGCCTTTCAAGTAGCTACAAGCCTTTGGGGCCAGCAGGAAAACCAGAGCTGTGCCTCAATGAGGAATGACCAAAAGCCATTTGGGCAGGAGAGAATCGCGGGTGGCAAGCGACATCAAAGGGGAAGGTGTGGCTGGAGAGGCTCACCCCGGAGCCCAGGGCAGGATGGCTCCCGCCTGCCTGGATTTGGCAGAATCAGGGCGAGGAGAGTTGCAAACCAGGCTGAGTAAAGGCAGGAAAAATCCCTAATTGTGGCTGTGCCGAGGGAGGGTAAACATTGCTCACGGATCGCTCCGGCGCCGGCGGTGGCTGGAGTGGGCAAAGCTCGGGAGTTGTGTTGGGAAGGGCCGAGGTGATTCCCAGGAGAGGGAAAATCCTGGGAGAGCGAAAATCAGTGAAGGGGGTGGCTGGGAGTGGGCAAACCTTAGGATTTGGTGGTGGGAAGGGCGGAGGTGATTCCCAGGAGAGGGAAAATCCTGGGAGAGCGAAAATCGGCAAAGGGGGTGGCTGGGAGAGGGCAAAGCTCGGGAGTTGTGTTGGGAAGGGCAGAGGTGATTCCCAGGAGAGGGAAAATCCTGGGAGAGCGAAAATCAGTGAAGGGGGTGGCTGGAGTGGGCAAAGGTCGGGAGTTGTGTTGGGAAGGGCCGAGGTGATTCCCAGGAGAGGGAAAATCCTGGGAGAGAGAAAATTGGCAGAGGGGGTGGCTGGGAGAGGGTCCTGGGCTCTCTTGGGGTGGGGTTCCTGCCCTGGGAGTTTTTGTGTGGCCCTGGGTGGCGGTGCCTGGGTGGTCCCTGGAGCAGGGAGGGGATCCCTGTGGATGGGAATGGGATTCCCATGGATGGGAATGGGAGCCCCTCTGGATGGGAATGGGATCCCCATGGATGGGAATGGGAGCCCCTCTGGATGGGAATGGGATCCCCATGGATGGGAATGGGAGCCCCTCTGGATGGGAATGGGATCCCCATGGATGGGAATGGGAGCCCCTCTGGATGGGAATGGGATCCCCATGGATGAGATACCCATGGATGGGAATGAGATTCCTTCTGGATGGGAATGGGATCCCCATGGATGGGGTTTTCCCCATGGATGGGAATGGAATTCCCACGGATGGGAATGGGATCCCCATGGATGGGATTCCCTATGGATGGGATTCCCATGGATAGGAATGGGATCCCCTGTGGATAGGTTCCCGTGGATGGGAATGGGATCCCCCTGGATGGGAATGGGATATTCCCCATGGATGGGAATGGGATCCCCCTGGATGGGAATGGGATCCCCCTGGATGGGAATGGGATCCCCGTGGATGGGAATGGGATATTCCCCATGGATGGGAATGGGATCCGCATAGATGGGAATAGGATCCCCTCTGGATGGGAATGAGATTTCCATAGATGGGATCCTCATGGATAGGAATGGGATTCCCATGGATGGGAATGGGATTCCCATGGATGGGATAGTCCCCGTGGATAGGATTCCCATGGATGGGAATGGGATCCCCCATGGATGGGATCCCCATGGATGCGATCCGCCATGGATGAAATTCCCTCGGATGGGATATTCCCATGGATGTGATGTTCCCCATGGGTGGGATCCCTGCGGGTGGGATATTCCCATGGATGTGGTGTTCCCCATGGATGGGATCCCTGCGGATGGGATATTCCCACGGATGTGATGTTCCCCATGGATGGGATCCCTGCGGGTGGGATATTCCCACGGATGGAATTCCCACGGATGGGATATTCCCACGGATGGAATTCCTACGGGTGGGATATTCCCACGGATGGAATTCCCACGGATGGGATATTCCCGTGGATGGCAGTGCCAGGGCAGGCTGTCCCTGCCGGCTCTGGCTCGGTGTCAAGGCTGCTCTTGTCCCGCAGGCATCGCGGGGAGCGTGGCCACGCTGCTGCACGACGCCGTGATGAATCCTGCTGAAGGTAACGCCTGGCAGTCTGCCCGGGCCCGGGGTCACTCTGGGGCTGTCCCAGCCAGGCCACACCCCAGAGCTCAGGACTGTCCCTGTCCCCTGGCTGTCCCCCTGCAGTGGTGATGGGGAAGGGAAGGTTGGGAAGGGGCTGGGCACAGGGGTCGCTTTGGCCCTGGCGTCACTCTGAGGCTCAGGAATGTCCCTGTCCCCCTGCACTGGTGATGGGGAGGTTGTGGCTCACTCTGGGGCTGTCCCAGCCAGGCCAACCTCAGCAATGTCCCTTGTCCACGTGTGTCCCCGCAGTGGTGATGGGTACATTGTGGCTCACTCTGGGGACTGTCCCAGCCCCTGCAGCTCAGCAGTGTCCCTGTCCCTGTGTGTCCCCGCAGTGGTGATGGGGACGCTGTGGGTCACTCTGGGGGCTGTCCCAGCCCCCGCAGCTCAGCAGTGTCCCTGTCCCCTTGTCCCCACAGTAGTGTCAGGGATGTTGTGGGTCACTCTGGGGCTGTCCCAGCCCCCGCAGGTCAGCAGTGTCCCTGTCCCCTTGTCCCCGCAGTGGTGATGGGGACGCTGTGGGTCACTCTGGGGCTGTCCCAGCCCCCGCAGCTCAGCAGTGTCCCTGTCCCCTTGTCCCCACAGTGGTGATGGGGACGCTGTGGGTCACTCTGGGGGCTGTCCCATCTCAGCAATGTCCCTGTCCCCTTGTCCCCGCAGTGGTGATGGGGACGCTGTGGGTCACTCTGGGGGCTGTCACAGCCCCCGCAGCTCAGCAGTGTCCCTGTCCCCTTGTCCCCACAGTAGTGTCAGGGATGTTGTGGGTCACTCTGGGGGCTGTCCCAGCTCAGCAGTGTCCCTGTCCCCTTGTCCCCACAGTGGTGATGGGGACGCTGTGGGTCACTCTGGGGGCTGTCCCAGCTCAGCAGTGTCCCTGTCCCCTTGTCCCCGCAGTGGTGTCAGGGATGTTGTGGGTCACTCTGGGGGCTGTCCCAGCTCAGCAATGTCCCTGTCCCCTTGTCCCCGCAGTGGTGAAGCAGCGGCTGCAGATGTTCAACTCTCCCTACACGTCGGTGCTGAGCTGCGTGCGCTCCGTGCGCAGGACCGAGGGGCTGGGCGCCTTCTACCGCAGCTACACCACGCAGCTGAGCATGAACGTGCCCTTCCAGGCGCTGCACTTCATCACCTACGAGCTGCTGCAGGAGCACCTCAACCCTCGCCGCGACTACAGCCCCCAGAGCCACGTGGTGGCCGGAGCTGTGGCCGGCGCCGTGGCCGCCGCCGCCACCACGCCGCTGGACGTGTGCAAGACGCTGCTCAACACGCAGGAGAACACGGCCCTGAGCTCGGCGGGCATCCGCGGGCACCTGTCGGGCATGGCCAACGCCTTCAGCACGGTGTACCAGCTGGGCGGGGTGGCGGGGTTCTTCAAGGGGGTGCAGGCGAGGGTCATTTATCAGATGCCCTCCACGGCCATCGCGTGGTCGGTCTATGAGTTCTTCAAGTACTTCCTGACCAAGCACTCGCTGGAGAGAAGAACGTCCTTGTGAGGAGGGGGTGGGAATCTCCGTGGGACTCTTCCCCTGAGGATTGGGAATCTCCGTGGGACTCCTCCTGGAAAGATTGGGAATCTCCGTGAGCCTCCTCGCGAGGATTGGGAATCTCCGTGAGCCTCCTCCCGTGAGGATCGGGAATCTCTGTGGGCCTCCTCTCAGAAGGATTGGGAATCTCCGTGGGCCTCCTCCCGTGAGGATTGGGAATCTCCGTGGGACTCTTCCCGTGAGGATTGGGAATCTCCGTGGGCCTCCTCTCAGAAGGATTGGGAATCTCCGTGGGACTCCTCCCGCGAGGATTGGGAATCTCTCTGGGCCTCCTCCTGCAAGGATTGGGAATCTCTGTGGGACTCCTTCCAGGACTGGGAATCTCCGTGAGCCTCCTCCCACGAGGATTGGGAATCTCCGTGAGCCTCCTCCCACAGGGATTGGGAATCTCCACGTGCCTCTTCCTGTTCCGGGTGTCTCCTCCCAGGCAGCTCAGCATGACCTGTCCGTGCTGGAATTCTGGTGGAGAACCCTTTTTCATCCCAAAATTTCCCTGGAAATCCAGTGGAGAACCCTTTTTCACCTGGAATTTCTGTCTCCATGCTGGAATTCTGGTGGACAGCCCTTTTTCATCCCAAAGTTCCCTCTCCATGCTGGAATTCCATGCTGGAATTCCCTTTTTCATCCTGAAATTCCCCTGGAATTCTGATGGAGAACCCTTTTTCATCCCAAAATTCCCCTGGAGAACCCTTTTTCATCACAAAGTTCCCTCTCCATGCTGGAATTCTGGGGGAGACCCCTTTTTCACCAGGAATTTTCCTCTCCACGTTGAATTCCGATGGAGAACCCTTTTAGATACCAAAATTCCTCTGGAATTCCAGTGGAGAGCCCTTTTTCATCCTGAATTTCCCTCTCCGTGCTGGAATTCTGGTGGAGGACCCTTTTTCATCCCGAAATTCTCCTGGAATTCTGGTGGAGAACCCTTTTTCATCCTGAAGTTCCCTCTCTGTGCTGGAATTCCAGTGGAGAACCCTTTTTTACTCCGAAATTCTCCTGGAATTTCGGTGGAGAACCCGTTCTCATCCCAAAATTCTCCTGGAATTCTGGTGGAGAGTTCTTTTTCACCCCGAAATTCCCCCATAAAATAATAATGTGAGTCTGGAGGATTCACATCTCCCTGCCAGGGATTCCCGTGGTGCTCAATGAGTATCTCCCTTCCTTCGAAACAACAGCAAAAAAAAAAAAAAAAAGAGTTTATACAGACTTTTATATTAATATATATATATATTTAATAACTTTATTTTGCGGCGGTGAAAATGCAAACTGCTATTTTTCTGGGAATTAAGATGGAAGGTGCAGTTTATTCCTCGCTGAAGGTTTAGGTTATCCAACCTAAGCTGGTTTTTTTTGTTTTTTGGGTTGGTTTTTTTTTTTTTTATTTTTACAGCAAAAAAACAAAAATGTCCTGGCACAGAATTTAATTTTTATATAAATATAAAATAGCTGGATAATGTTTATCCTTTATTTTTCTATGTAGGGTTTTTTAATGCTTTTACAGCTGCGTGTGAAGCTGTTCAAAAAGGGCTCAGTTCTTCCCTCCTGCGTAAGGAACACCCAAAATCTTTGATTTTTATGGCCAGATTGGCTTTAATTCCCCAGAATTTCCCCCCAAATAGTGGCCTGGGTTCTCCTCAAAGGTACTTGGAAGCCACAGGGAATGGGGACAATTTGGGGACAATTTTGAGGACAATCCCAAAACCTCCGTGGTCACTTTGTGGGGGAAAAATTAATCCTATTTTTTGCACCTCTTGAAGATGCAGATTTTTAACCAAGATTTTTTTGCAAGATTCCTAAAGGTACATTTCCTGTGGGGTGTGACAGCCCAGAGAAAATTCCCAGCCCTCATCCTCATTTATTCCCATTTTTCCCTCCCTAAAGCTCTGATCCCATTCCCATCCCAGGAAAGGATGGGAAAAGCCATTCTGGGGTGGGCAAACCCAGCCTGGAGAATTCCTCATTTTCTGGGCTGGGTTTTCCTGCTTGGAAAGGGTGGGGTGCCCTGTGGGCCCTGCTCCAGCTGGGAATGGCTCTTCCGATCCCAAATCCATCCTTCAGCTGATCCCTGATGGATCAGGAGGGATTTTAGGTCCAATTTCCTGCTGGGAATGGCGTTTCCAAACCCAAATCCGTCATTTAGCCATTCCCTTGATGGATCAGGAGGGATTTTTCGGAGCCTGGATTTGCAAATTCAACTCACAGGGTCTGATTTCCTCCTAGGAATGGCTCTTCTGATCCCAAATCCATCCCTTGAGCCAATCCCTGGGGAGATCAGGAGGGATTTTAGGTCCGATTTCCTCTTGGGAATGGCTTTTCCAAACCCAAATCCATTATTTAGCCACTCCTGTGGGAGGTCAGGAGGGATTTTTGGGAGCCTGGATGTGCAAATTCAAGTCTCAGAGTCAAATTTCCTGCTGGGAATGGCTTTTCCAAACCAAAATCTCTCCTTTAGCAATTCCTTGGTGGATCAGGAGGGATTTTTGGGAGCCTGGATGCACAAATTCACGTTCAGAGTCCGATTTCCTGCTGGGAATGGCTCTTCCAATCCAAAATCCATCAGTTAGCCATTCCCTGGGGAGGTCAGGAGGGATTTTAGGTCCATTTTCCTCTTGGGAGTGGCTCTTCCGATCCCAAATCCATCCTTGAGCTGATCCCTGGTGGATCAGGAGGGATTTTAGGTCCAATTTCCTGCTGGGAATGGCGTTTCCAATCCAAAATCCATCACTTATCCACTCCTTGGTGGATCAGGAGGGATTTTAGGTCCAATTTCCTCTTAGGAATGGCTTTTCCAAACCAAAATCCATCATTTAGCTATTCTCTCAGGAGATCAGGAGGGATTTTAGGTCCAATTTCCTTCTGGGAATGGCTCTTCCAATCCAAAATCCATCCTTGAGCCATTCCTTGGTGGATCAGGAGGGATTTTTGGGAGCCTGGATGCCCAAATTCAAGTCACAGGGTCCATGTCACGATGGGAATTGCTCTTCCAAACTCAAATCCATCCTTTAGGCACTCCTTGTTGGATCAGGAGGGATTTTGGGTCCAAATTCCTGCTGGGAATGGCTTTTCCAAACCCAAATCCATCCTTTATCCACTCCTTAGGGAGGTCAGGGGCGATTTTTGGGAGCCTGGGTGTGCAAATTCAGGTTCAGGGTCCGATTTCCTGCTGGGAATGGCTCTTCCAATCCCAAATCCATCATTTAGCCATTCCCTGGTGGATCAGGTGGAATTTTTGGGAGCCTGGGTGTGCAAATTCAAGTCTCAAGAGTCAAATTTCCTCTTGGGAATGGCTCTTCTGATCCCAAATCTATCATTTAGCTATTTCCTGGGGAGCTTGGGAGGGATTTTTAGGAGCCTGGATGTGCAAATTCAAATTCCAGATCCAATTTCCTCTTGGGAATGGCTCTTCCGATCCCAAATCCATCCTATAGCCATTCCCTTGATGGATCAGGAGGGATTTTAGGTCCAATTTCCTCCAGGGTCCGATTTCCTCCAAACCAGAATCCATCCTTTAGGCACTTCTTGGCGGATCAGGAGGGATTTTTGGGAGCCTGGATGCACAAATTCATGTCACAGGGTCCAATTTCCTCCTGGGAATGGCTCTTCCAAACCCAAACCCATCCTTTAGGCACTCCTTGGTGGATCAGGAGGGATTTTTGGGAGCCTGGATGCACAAATTCAGGTTCAGGGTCCGATTTCCTGCTTGGAATGGCTCTTCCGATCCCAAATCCATCATTTAGCCATTCCCTGATGGATCAGGAGGGATTTTTGGGAGCCTGGATGCACAAATTCAGGTTCAGGGTCCGATTTCCTCTTGGGAATGGCTCTTCCAATCCCAAATCCATCATTTAGCCATTCCCTTGACGGATCAGGAGGGATTTTTGGGAGCCTGGATGCACAAATTCATGTCACAGGGTCTGATTTCCTCCTAGGAATGACTCTTCCAAACCAAAATCCATCCTTTAGGCACTCCTGTGGGAGATCAGGAGGGATTTTTGGGAGCCTGGGTGTGCAAATTCAAGTTCAGGGTCCAATTTCCTCCTGGGAATGGCTCTTCCAATCCCAAATCCATCATTTAGCCATTCCCTGATGGATCAGGAGGGATTTTTGGGAGCCTGGATCCACAAATTCAGGTCCCCCCATCCCCACGGGGTTATTTTTAGGGTGACACTGAGCAGATCTCACCTTCAGTTCCGTTTTTTGGAGAAGGAAAACCCCAGATCCCCTCCAGGGGTGTCACGTGTGCCTTGTGGGAGCGATCCCAAAATGAACTTTTTGGTGCCTTTTTTTTGGAATTGAATTAATCACTGAGCCAAAGGCTCCCTGTGCCTCACAGTGGGAAAATGCAGCCAAGGCTCCTGATTTTGGTGAGTTTGGAGCCAGAACTGCCCAGAATATTCCCATGGAGATGGAATTTTGGGGTCACTTGAATCCCAAAGAGACCAATTAGCACAATGTGGGTGATTCCAGCTTTTTTTTTGTTGTTGTTTGTTTGTTTGTTTTTTGCATCGGCAAAAATAAAATAATAAAAAAAAAAAATTAAAAAGTGTTTTCTTCCCCTGTTTACCACTGCAGGATCCACAGGTGTGAAATGCTGCTACAGTTGTGTCACTGGAGCTTGAGGAAATAAAAATATCCTGATTTTTTGGGGGCTCGTGGTTGTGTTTTTCCTTGGGAAAATCCTCCTGGGAGGGGAAAAATCTCCCCTGGGGGTAGGAAAATCTGTCTGGGAGGAGAAAGATCCTCCTGGGAGGAGGAAAATCTTTTCTGGGGGGAGGAAAAATCTTTCTGGGAGGAGGAAGATCCTCCTGGGAGGGGGAAATCTTTCCAGGCTGGGGAAAATCTTTTCTGGGAGGGGAAAAATCCTCGGTGGGATGGGGAAAATCTTTCTAGGAACGGGAAAATCCTCCTGGGAGTAGGAAAACTCTCCTGGGAGGGGAAAATCTTTGCTGGGAGGGGGAGGACTCTCCTGGGAGGAGGAAAACCTTTTCTGGGAGGAGGAAGATCCTCTTGGGAAGGAGGAGAACTCTCCTGGGATGGGGAAAATCCTCCTGGGATGGGGAAAATCCTCCTGGGAGGAGGAGAACTCTCCCAGGAGGAGGAAAATCTTTCTGCAATGGGGAAAATCCTCCTGGGAGGAGGAGAACTTTCCTGGGAGGAGGAAAATGTTA